>PVIA01005263.1:0-119120 GCA_004024845.1 Tonatia bakeri
AGAGGGAGAGAGAGAGAAAGAAAGAGATTGATCAGTTGACTCTCATAAGGGCCCCCACCAGGGATCAAACCCACAACCATTTTGCTGCTTGGGATGATGCTGTAACCAACTGAGCCACTTAGCCAGGGCCTAACAACCACTTTAATGGTACTACATATATGTACAAAGATGTCTAGGCAATAAAATACATTGAGAAAACAGTTAGGGAATGTGGTGATAAGAGTGTTCCAACAAAGGTAATTGATTATATTGCCTTTGGCAGATTCCCCACCTATAAAATTGCAGGAACCCTAGTTTCTTTCAACTAAATTCTGCCTCAGAATATCCTCAGCATATGTATAAAATGGAACCCTAAGTACCATTCTGAAGGCAGACTAACAGGCAACCATCTTCCATCACAGGGATGACTGCCTGGTCACAGCTTTGATGTGCCTTTCCATTCAGTACAGGGGTTGTGTGACTTCATCACCTCCTGTTAGGGGCCTCTGCCATTCCTGAAGGTGGTTCTTTCAAGATGAGTGTGGTCTGTTGACACCATCGCCTTCAGGTGGCAACTCCTGTTTCATACTCCCACATATGTGTTTATTTCTGCTGTAAAGCCAAACAAACTCCAGCAAATCTTAGTAATCTGAAAAAAATTGAGTTCAAAATAACAATGTTTACTGAGAAAATGTGGTTGGCATCTGAGCACTCAAAATCCATGCAATTTTCTATCACAACATTCACAAAAGAAATAACAATTCTACCAAAAATAATACAATACTTTAAAAGGCATGCTAAATTCTTGATATCAAAAATTAAGTTTATAGAAAACTACACTGCACTCTTTCGCAGCTGGCTAAATTTGCCTGGATAGTGTCCTCTGCCTTCAGAAACTATATTTAGTGGCACAAAATATTAATGTGTTGAGAAAATTATACAATAAAATAATTCTTGTATCTACTAATAGATGTGAACTAATTATTATTATAGGACTATGCATTAAGAGCAACTTCTAATTTGTGTTACATGTTATATTAAAAATTCTGTTTACAGTACAATGAATTATACAACACATCATTCCTGAATTCTGTGCTTTGTTTTACTTTGACTCAAGCATAAGCTACAAAGACTGGACAAAAAGACTGTACAGGCACTGTGTTCAAGATGAACTCTCTTTCTGCAACTAGTTCTCGCTCCTTAACCAAGTTTTAGTCCTCAACCCTCTCTTCCATTGACAAGATGGTACTTGGTACTTGGTTCCTCAGACAATAAATTGGTTTCAAGTAAGTCACACTAGCCCTCCAAATGAAGCCTGAATTTGGAGGTGTGTCTGAATTTACAGTAATTACATAATCAACCTTCATTCTTGGATTTCCACACCACACTCAAAATTATATAGTTCTACGCCCATGTTGTTTGGCAAATTGTTATTATGAACATATGTTTCCTAGTAACATGGATATCATTTAAGTTCACAAATACTCACCAGACACCTGCTATGGCCTTGACATTATAAATGCAACATTATATACACATTAGGTGATTTTCTAGCCAGCCCACCCAACTGTTCAAACCATAATGTAACTAAAATATAGCACTGGCATTAATGCAGAACCTAACACCATGAATGTCAGTTTCTGAGGAAAGACACATTCACTGCTCCAGATTAAAGTAACATACAGTCATTTTCTCCATACCTACTCCCCAAAATAATGGTCTCCTTTCTTTTCTTTTGTTTTATCTGCCTACATTTCCCCTCATCTTATTTTTTTATCTTTTTTATTGAATTTATTGGGGTGACACTGGTTAATAAAATTATATAGCTTTCAGTTGTACAATTCTATAATACATCATCCATGTGTTCACCACCCCAAGTCAAGTCTCTTTTCATCACCATTTATTCCTTCTATAACCTCTTCTACCTCCCCCCAGTCCTTTTCCCTCTGGTAATCACCATGCTGTTGTCTATGTCTATGAGATTTTTAAGGTCAGATGATTTGGTGAATTCTCGTTATTTGATAGTGGTCATATAACAAGACATGAGTGAGTGACAAGGTATGAATGACAGAGTTGGAGGTCACAGAATGATTGAGACAGAAGCTTTGGAGAATGAATCTAGGACCAACTTCAAGGACAACCCTTCACTGGTTTTCCTGTATTAAAAGAAAAGACAAATAAAATCAAGTGTTATCATTTGTAATTTGAAACTTCATAGAGATGATTGCAGGGCAGAATACAATATAATGGATATTACAGTCTGGAAATTTGACATTTTTCTTCACCTCATAAACTCACATACATTAGCATACTACTCATTATTCACTAGGAAATTTTTGTAATTAATGTCTATTCAGTCTAAAGGTGGCCATGTCCCTGAGGCAAAATTAAAGTACAGGAAGGAGCACTTGTGCAGCTATAATTCACCATGCACCCTTACTCAAAATCCCTGTGCTCTGGGGACCGTCTACTCTCAGCAATAATATCTGATGGGACCTGCCTCTGCTGTTGTTTTAAATGTCTGACTTGTTACTATGCTTTGCCTAGACCAGATGTTTGAATTTGGCCCTGCTCCAGGGACACGGGCAACACAAGACAATCACATCACTAAATGTCTATCATACACAAGCATGATAATGAGAGAGCTGCTTAAAGATGCTAGCTTGGTACCTGCCACAGTTCTCTGTCAACTACTGATTTCAGGCTGCCTCAGGCAGGGAAAGTCCTCTCCACCACCGGGTTTCACTTTCAAGTTGCTCTACAGTCTGTGGTTAGCCAACGGCAGGGTGATGGGTGGAGGGGGCGGTGATATGCAAGAATAAGTGTAATTTAGGTCATGAGTGTGTCTACTGAGACTTAAGGCTATTTCTCGGACTTCTTTTTATAGAGAAAGTACCTGGCTAGAGTCCAATCTTACACTTTAGTTCCAAACTTTAGCTATGGTTTGGATGCAGAAATTGTAAGGATGATGTAGAAGATGGAAGTTCCTCACCAATGTCTAATTGAACCGAAAAGGGTCCACAATGTTTACCAAGTTCTAGTTGATGTTCTGATGTTTATTATTGCAAACATAATTTCCAACTGAGCATGATATCTATTGAAAGGATATTTTTGGTTGTTCTTTATAGCCTTCCAATCTTTCTGAAGCAGACCATTATCCTCAACTAAACTTAAAGAAATCCATACTTTATTTGGTTACCCTTTGATACCTGGTAATTTCTAGACTTGACATGAAATCATGTTGACTGGATACATTATTTTAATAAACTCCCATAATGTTTATTATTAAAAATGCTGTAATTGTGTAATTGAAAGAACTTAATGTATGTGTACAACAGCCTGGGGCTACTGTGAACATTTTATTTTAATGAAGCTTAAGGACTAATGGAGGAAGAATACAATGAACAAATTTAGCACCAAATTAAAACAAAGTATTGGAAAACTTCTTACTGTTTTCTTGGAAAGAGAAATATGTCTCTACCAGACACAGATCCAGGTTTTCTCAGGCCAGAGATCTCTGTCGTAAAATCATCACAGTTATAAATGGGAGTGTGACTCCAGTGAGTTGGAGGAACTCCTATAGATGGGAAGCCCTGATATCGTTTAGTGAACTTCTTTCTCTACTCTACTCATCTCTGCCCTCATCTCTCAATTCTAGGGTTTCCCTAACATACCCCCCAAACTAGTTGTTAAGGGAGAATTCAAAGATTTCTTTTTCTCTAGTATGCAGTATTATTCTTGCCTCCACTCTCCATTAAAACTAGCCCTTCCCTTTTGTAAGACACAGGTTTTCAAAAAGCAAAGCCCCAACTTTAGCGTTAAAGGTACTTTTACATCTTCATCCACATACTTAAATCATAGAAAGTAGGTACATGCAATTTTATTAAATGCCATAAAGAGGTTAATGTGAAGTCATTAGCAGTTTCTGGCATAGAGTCCCTCGTGACAAATAATCAGTGATGGTGGTGATCACATTGGTGGTAGTTGTAACAGCAGCAGCAATAGTCACTAGTTAATATCAGTAGTAATTAGCATTACATTTACAGAGCAGAGCTTTATTTCATCTTTTTTCTTCTCTACACCTCTCTTCCAGACCACAATAGTATCTGCTATTTTGAAGTTTTTATTGTTGGCCGTAATGGGCCAACGGGAAGTAAATATGAGTTTTGCAACCCTGATGAAGAAAAGGCCGTCCTTTAAGGTACACAAATCACTACAGTAGCAGACATAGACAGTTCAGAAATACACCCAGTGTGAGATTTCTCTTGAGCTTTTGTTACATGAGTTGTTGTTGCGAGAAGGTCATGGTGTTGGGGACACAGTCAGAATGGGGCCTCTTTCAGAAGGTGGAAGTAGAGTTTACCCTCACTCTTTGTAGTTGAAGAGAAAAATATAATTCTCAGAGTTCCATCTGCAGTCAGTAAGACACCTATTTGGTGCCTTAGTACTGAGGGATAGTTAATACTCAAGTTATAGAGTTATTATTTACTGTAGGATGTGGGACTTGATGTACAATAACTATTGTATAAATATGAATAGGTGAAAATAGATTATTACTGGAAGAAATGACAAGAGCAGAGCAAGAATTAATAACAAAGTAGAGCTAACTCTAACTGGTGTCATAAATTGGGTAACTTTTAAATTTTTATTGAATTTATTGGTGTGACATTGGCTAATAATATTATGTAGGATTCAGGTGTACAATTCTCTAATGCACCATCTGTATATAGCATTGTGTGCTCACCACCCAGAGCCAAATCACCTTCCATCAGCATTTACCCCCTTTTACCTCACCCCATCGCCCTTTCCCTCTGGTATTTGCCATCTGTTGTCTGTGTCTGTGATTTTTTTTTTCTTAATGCTTTCACCTTTTTCATCCAGCCCCTGAACCTTTATGACCCAGCAATTCCACTTCTGAGAATATGCTTGAAGAAACTCAAAGCATTAAGTTCATTGCAGCATTATTTATGATAGCCCAAATTAGGAGGCAGCCCAAGTGCCCAACAGTAGGTGAGTGGATAAAAAAAGCTGTGGTACATTTACACAGTGGAATACTGCTCAGCAGTAAAAAAGAAAGAAATCTTACCTTTTGTGACCACGTGGATATACCTGGAGGGTATTATGCTAAGTGAAATAAATTGGATATTCTTGAGTAGGCTCTAAGTTTCCTCCTTCAGTCTCTTTCAGTGTGGATGCTGTGCTGCCATTTGTTGTGGTGGCTGCTTTAGCACCACATCCTCATGCCTGTCAGGGGTGCTGTTCTCCACCACAACATATTGGGCTACACCACCTTCTGATTGAATAGCATTTGCCTATTTGAATTTTAGCTTAAGCAAAATATAATTAGGAAGTAAATCTTCTTACAAATTAAAATACATGCCACAGCCAACTCTAAATGATTTTGGATCATTCAGTATTTAGGATTATCCACACCACTATTTCCTTCCAATTACATGGCTAAACAAAGATAATTTAAAATACAATCTCTATAAATTGGGAATATTTAATAATTAAGTCAGGATCTGGGTTGAATTACCATTGACAAACAAAGCTGATAATGTTGTTTAAGCTAAAAATTTACTAAGATTAATCAAGAATATTGCAAATATTGAAGGCATTTTAAAACAATTTGACTTCTTAAAATGATTTGTCTTGGTAAAAATCAGCACAATTCTATAACTCTACTTGGTCAATAAAAATACTATATTTTCTGAAATGTCAATAAATGTTTGCTGATGGTAGTGCATTATGCCTTTTTCTTCTATTACTGTATGACCTCTGTCCATTTTTATTTTCCTCTTAGAACCTATACGAACTGTTACTTTGGAAGGGGACATGCAGGGAGTGGCAGGAGAGGGTGGTAGGGTTTAATATTTGGTCTGGAATTATTCTTTAAGGTAAATGAGTCAGAGAAAAATATTTTACTTATTGTTTAGACATTGTCTTTTTTGAATGGATATCTTGAAATAGAAATTTTATATTTGGTTATGAATTCTTTTGAAATGTTTATATTTAAGCAAAATATTTATGAAATGCATATAGTCATTGATGCCTATTTAAAATAATAGTAACTCTTCTAAAATATTAACAAGTTTAATATTTATCTTTATGATTCTAGGAACATCATAAGGAAGTAATTTTTATTATAATAGCTATACTTCAAAGTGCATTGATATTAAGACCTATTACAGTTTAGTTTAGTAGTGTGATAATTACAACCACAGACTTTGCATTTAGAAACATACATTGAATTATTCATTGTGTGAATTTAGCTAATTAATTGACCTCTCTATCTCTCAGTTTCTTCACCAATAAAGTGGGAATAATAATATTACATAAATAACAGCAGTTGCTGTTAAGATTAAAATAGGTAACACTTAAGAACAAATACATTACTTTCTGTAATTGTTCAACTAAGTCAAGATGACGTTATTGTCACTTTTGTTAGTTCTGATGATACTGGTATGTTATTATTTTCACTAGAAAAATTATACTCCATAAAAATGCACATACATCACACAAACTCTGGCATACCGAAAACACTCAATATTATTTGTTTGCTGTGTTTGGTGTCATAAAGTGTAAAATGCTTAGTATTGTATGTGGTAAGTATTCAAGAAATGACAGTTTCTCTTTGTGCTTCCTTGCAACATACAGGTATCTCTGGGGAGGCTCAGTGGCCTATTGAAGAGACCTACTATCATCTCTCATGTAAACAGAACTAAGTTTCTATCACTCCTCTGCTAATCCTCATCTAAGTGCCTTATGCAATAATACTAACAAACACTTGAAGCAAAACATTGTAAAAGACTTTGAAATTGCCCAAATGGGTGTCTTCAATCTAAAAAAAGAAAGGTGTTTCCTAAGCATGCCCTCCCCATTGGTGTCCTTTTAATGGGCCTCTGCATCTGTCATTGTCTTGGAGCTATTTTGCAACATAGTACATTGTAGATAACTAAGGGCCATGCAAATGATTGTCTTCCATAGACATGAAAAGATACCTTGTTCTCATAAAATACAATTGATATTCCTCCCTCATTATAAAGTACATCAGTTTTGCAACTATTTGTAATTTTTTCTTATTATTACTTGTGTGTGGGGATTAGGTTGGGTAGGAGTTGGGGGGAGGTGTTTGAATTCTCTAGGTAACGAGTTGTAATATCTCCCTGGTTCTCTCACTCATTAGTAGTTTAAGAAAAATATTTGACAAATGTGTATTTTATATCTGTAAAAGAAGTAGGATTATATTATTATACTTGCTTCTAAAAATTACCCTTTTACATACTCAATACATTTTAGCCACTCTTACTGTCAGAACTATTTCCTTTTGTGAATATTTTTTTCCCCTATGTTAACCTTAAAAGTCAGATGTGCTACACTCTGGATGCATGATGTTCTTTTAAAGACTGTTAACAGATGTGCTCAATCCAGCGTGCCACAGAAGGCCAAGACTATAAATGTGGTTAAAATAATAAGTTTAGAATTTCTAGTTGCTTGACCATGGGCAAATCACTTATATTTTCTCTTCCAGGAAATGGAGATAATAACCTCTGACTCAGAGAATAGTTGTCAAGATTGATTGCAATAGAAGAGAAATTTCAGTTAGCACAGCACCACGCCCTCAGTGAACATTAGTTACTTTCATTATGGAAATTCGGTGTCTGACCAGGCAGTGGCTCTTGCTCCTCAGTAGTTCTCACACTTAGCTGGTGTTTCTGAGACAGAACTCTTATCCTACCTATTGCCGAACTTAATTCCTTGTTTTCTTTATTTTGTTCTTTTACTGTGTTTTATTATTTTCAACATGACTGTAATGCACAAAATTTTAATATAAGTGCTATGTTTATTCTGAGTGTATTCTTCAAGCTAAATATCTCCTCTTCATCCTATTTTAAAATGGCATGTTTCCCACAATGCTTACCTTCATGGTGCTCCTATAGTTCGTAAAGGCCATCTTCAATATTTTGGACTAGAACTCAATACCACATCCTAGCTGTGGTCTGACCTAAAAGGTAGTGCTAGGCCACTGTACATCGAGGCATATATTTTCAAGAATTTAATCTAAGAGTACTTTAGGTTTATTAACTGTGGTATTAGCTTTTGGCTTATTTCAACCTTATAGCCAACTAACATATTCAAGTCTTTTTCCTTACTCTTTTACTTGCATATTTGACCTTTTCAATCCAAAGTTAGAAACTTACCTGGATCACCTTTGATAATAGGACAGCCAATAGTACTACATAACACACAACACAAAAAAGCAGCCCTCAAAGTTGGTATTCTTATGGACTCAGATCAAGGATATGAAACATGTATTATTTCTATTATTTCCTTTTGGCAAATAGGAGGTACTCAATAAATGTTAGAAGTTTCCTTTGGCCATGGAGCACTTAACCTCTAATTTAATGCTTTCATAATCATTGCCGTGGAAAATCTCACAGGAAGCCGGCCCCGGCGGCACTCTCATCTTCATTTAGCTAGCTGCGGTTGACCTATTGTGCCTATAGGAAGAAAGTGTCATTTATTCATTAAACAGCTACTATATTTTTGTATCCAGTGGGGAAAGTATCAAAGCCATATTTCTTCATCTGTAGTTTGCTTTCAGCCTGAACACTAAAGGTCAATTTGCATTTAGTCACTTTAACTATGTGGAACTTGAGAGTCCTGCTTCAGAACACTACTGTTTCTTCCAGTTAAACTTTTAAAAGCACTTTTAAAAATAAAAAACCCTTATTAAAAATATTGTATTTATTTATTCTTAGAGAGAGGGGAAGGGAGGGAGAAAGGGGTGGTAGAAAACATCCATGAGCAAGAGAAACAGAAAGAAACATCAGTCAGTTACCCTATGCCCACCTCCAACCAGGAACCACACCCCAACCCAGGCATGAACCCCAGGAACTGAACCAGCAACCCCGGTTTCTAGGGCAGTACCCAACCCATTGAGACACACTAACTAGGGCAAAACCTTTTTTGTTTTCTTCAAAATCAATTAGAAGATCCTCCAGAATAATGAGGCATATAATTCTAGAAAAATATTAAGAAGTCATAATGTCCTTATCTGAGGACAAGGTAAATAAAAATATATGGGCGGGGGGGTGGTGGGCAAAAAATTCTTGAGGATTTCTATCTTCTGTAGTAAATTGTACTTTCCAAAAAAATCTGTCCAAGTCTTAATCACTAGTATCTACAAATGTGACCTCATTTGGAAACAGACCTTTTCAGATACATTTAAAGTTCTCAAATGAAATCATCCTGAATTTAGAACGAGTTTGAATCCAAGGATTGGTGCTGTTATAAGAGAAAGGGGAGGGAAATTTAATCACACAGGATAGAAGGCCATGCAGAGACGGAAGCAGACTTGTGTTATGCTGCTGTTGTAGAAACTGAGGAATGCCAGGAGCCACCACACACTACAGGACAAAAGGAAGAAATTACTCGTAGAGACTTCCAAGAGATTGTGGCCCTGCCAATATCATAATTTTTGATTACTAGCCTCCAGAAATGTGAGAGAATACATTTTTGTTTTAAAAGCCACCAAATTTGTGGTAATTTATCATAGCAGCTCTAGAAAACTGATAGAGTAGCCCCATACCCCATCTGTGGTTTCACTTTCCATAGTTTTAGTTACCTGCAAACTGCAGATAACTGTGTTCTGAAAATATTAAATGGAGAATTTCTGAATAAACAATTTAAAGTTTCGAATTATGCCCTGTTCTGAGTAGCATGGTGAAATTTTACACACACTGCTGCATCCACTCTCTGCCCAGTGGTCACTCGGCAGCTGTTTCTTCAGCTGGAGATCCACTGTTGCAGTGTCACAGTGCTCCTGTTCCAACAACTCTTATTTTACTTAATAATGGCCCTGAAGCACAGGCAATTTGCATATGCCAAAGACAAGCTGCTAAGTGCTTCCTTAAATGAAAAGGTGAAAGTTCTTAACATAATAAGGAAAGAAAAAAAAACAATGTATGCTTAAGTTGCTAAGATCTATATGGTAAGAATCTTTTGTCTATGACACTTTAAAGGAAAAGAAACTTGTGTTTATCTATTGAGAGGTGGTATTCACATAACATTTATTACAGAATATTCTTATAGTTGTTATATTTTATTATTGTTGTCGTTAACCCCTTACTGTGCCAAATTTATAAATTAAATTTTATCATAGGTATGTATGCATAGGAAAAAATGTAGCACATATAGAATTTGATGTTATCTGAGGCATCGGGCATTTGCTGGCAGTCTTGGAATGTACCACCTGCAGCTCAGGGAACTACTGACCATTTATAGACATTCTTAGTCAACCAATACGGTAAAGGAATAGTATCAACTTTATGTCTAACTTCTCAGGTTCTACATTTAACATTTGTAAGAAAGAGAGAGAGAGGGAGGGAGGGAAAGAGAGAGGAAGGAAGGAAGGAAGGAAGGAAGGAAGGAAGGAAGGAAGGAAGGAAGGAAGGGAGGGAGAAGAGAAAAACAGAGGTAATCTGTCATTGTAAGGCAATTTACTCTGTCTTCCAACCATCCTGAAAAAGTCATTTATTTTTACATTTTATTCTTTCATTTCACAAAAATTGATTGAGTACTTCAATACATTATAATACTCTTTTGAATAAATTGGGAAACACACACACACAAATCCCTGCTTCAAGGGAGTTTATATTCTAGGCAAAGGTAAATGGAAAATAAGTTGTAAATTATAGAGCATAATTGGGAGAATAGGTAAAAACAGGACTGCATGAAGGGATATGATTATAAATACAATAACATAGACGAATGAAATGATATATGAAAAACATATACAAGGATATGCATGAGTACAACATGACTTTATATGAGGAGAAATAATTCTGGTCAGAGGGAACAGCCAGTGCAAAGACTCTGAGTTGGGGATGTGATTAATGTATTTAAAAACCGAATCAGGCCAGACTGGTGCTGGAGATCCAAGGGCTACAGGGACTTCACGCTGAGTGAGAATCACAGCCGTTGGAGGGTTTTCATGACAAGAGTAACATGACCTGACTCATGCTAGAAACAGGTGTTTTTAATCACTTTTGTACCATGAATTCCTTTGGGGAATCATATGGACTTTTCAGAAGAATGTTCTAATGTTCATAACATTAAGTGCATAGAGGAGAATACAAAGCAAACCAGATCACAGCTATGTGATGGAATAGAATATGTGATTCACAAAAATTTAGCAGTGTGTCCATTAAAGACTAATTTTAAAATTGTGATGGATGTAAATAATATTAAAGATATATGTGGTAACTTAAATATGATATGAAAATACCTGTAATTTCTTTTGACGACGAAAACATAAATACCATTAATACTACTGTGGCTTGTTGCCTACATTCATAAGCAGTGAATTGACTTCCTTAATTCTAACCAGGTTAACAACCATTGGTTAATATGTATATTGTAGTAAATCAAGAGTAGAAGCAGAGACACTAGTGATCCATGTGTCATATAATTTAATACAGACTTCACTTTGTTACTTAGAAATACAGAGATATTTATGATAAAGTTGCTATTTTTATATGTAACTACAAACATGTGGTCTTCATGTTTAAACATAGAACACAGAAAAAGCAATTGTTTTAGTTCATACTGAACTTCTGTTCCTCATGTCAAATCTGACAATTATGCATATGTATATGGAGAAAGTAAGATTAATTCCCCAATAAGCAATAATATAAATATATCCATATCTATCATTTCTAACTACTTTTTTCTTGTATGTGTTAGATGTTTCAATGAACAACCAATTATTCCACATTCAAGGTGATAAATACCTTGATTTTACACCAGAACATAATTATTTGGGAGGTACACACATAGATTTAGTCCCCAATTTATGATACACATTCTTTTCTCTTATATTTAAAGGGAATCTAGATAGAAAAAGTAACTAAATTTAACTATTGTCAATAACTCTGCTTTTGCTATCCTATTCCAGTTTTACTCAGAAACCCAGCCTAACATGGTTAGTTTTCAACAGGAAATACACTTATACAAAGTTACACTGGATCTTCCTCCTGAAGTGGAAAATAAAGAACAACTAATAAAATTTCAACAAATATTATTTAACTTTAAATACCTTAATCTCATGCAGGTCTTATAAGTTGAGAGCAGACATAATTCTGTACCTTAAAACAAAGTTTTGGGTTAATTTCCAATGTCTTGGTCAAAACATTAAAAAACAAAGGGATCTATTATAAAAATTTCATAATATAACAAATAATTCAAAAATAATTTTAGTCACCTAATTACCTATAGGTAATATAATTTTGTAGACCTCATTCAAATGGTTCATTCTTTCAGAATGTGCTAGAACATATTAACCTTTATGCTGTACATCATAACCCTATACAATTCTGTAAATATATACCCACAGGTATTAACGAAAAGGCTTTATTAAATATGTGGCATTAGACACATGAAAAGCACATTCATTGATTGTGATTTGTACACTTGCACTGTTGTGTATGCTGAATCCACATTTCAAAACATCCAGCTACATCAAAAGAAATGTACCTTGTGGCTTTCCTTTTTCATCCACATATTTTTGCTGCACTTGTAAAAGGTGTCAACCTAAGTTTTGTCCTTGCCACAGGCTGTGAAAGACAGTACTTTGAAGGTTATTTTTTTTTAATTCAATAAGGCATGGTCTGAGAAGGAAGCTAAAGACCTTTCTTTAAAAAACTAAAAACCTTTCAAGCAGGCTTAAGACACAGTAATAATAGCAGACCACCATAATTCCTTAGAAAATTCTACATTAAAATTCTGTATCTTTCCATATTTCTATTGATATTCTAAATAGAGCTTGAGATTTAAAAGTTGGGAATATAACATATGAATCAGCTTAACATTTAAGAGCATGCATTATTAAAAAGGTGTTAAAATATCATATTGTATGAACTATATTAGCATTGTTTTACAAGCTAGTTAAATTACATGTGTCTTAATATTCTCAAGAAATCTATAAAATGTAACTATATATGCATATGTGTATATTTCATATCTGCAAGCATATATATTTCATATATACAAGCATATATATACACATGCACACACAAATTATATATGTGTGTATACATATATACACATTTAAATTTGCTTATACGTATTAAATACCTATACATAGAGAGAAAGAGACAGAGAGAGACACTATCACTTTCTCATAACAGAGAGGTATTGGCCCTGCCTAGATAGTAAGTGGATAGAGTGAATATAGTGATTTGGTAAATTGTCTTTATAGCCTAACAATCAAGAAAATATAGGAAAGCTTTTCTGCTGCTTTGGCCGAAAGTGGTTCTTTGCTGGATCCATATCCTACTCTGGCGACCCCTTGAATAGGGTGGCTCAGCTGTTCTTTGCTTTCATGTCTTATCTCATTTTATCCTAACAACTCTATAAAGGCACATATTATTCTCTCCAGGTTATAGGTGATAAAACCAAGGGATTGAATGACTTCTATAATGGCGCGCTGCTATACTTTCCACCTTTAGAATGCTTTGATTTCCACAGCATTTTCAGTGTTTATCAATGGGAAATGGGATTGAGGACTATCTGCATTAGAATCAAATCACTTGGGATCACTTGTTAAAAAGCAGATTTCTGATAACTGCCTGCATCCTGTCAAGTCAGAATCTGTGAGAGTGGCAATGAAATTTGCATTTTGCACAAACCTATGCAATTATTTTGTTTCATAAAAGGCCAAGTTTATGGCTAACAGTAAATAAGCCCCAAATCTTAGCCTGCTGAGCCATTGCCTAGAGCCTTGCTTCTTAAAACTCAGTCTGTGCACCAACAGCACTGGCATAACCCAAAGACCTGTTCCAGGTGCAGAAAAGCAGGCCCCTAGGCTGGGTGCTGGCATGGTCTTCAGGTGAATGGTGTGCGTATTAAAGTGTGAGAGGCACTGCCTTAAGACTTTTTCATTATTTACTCCATTGGGTGTTTTCCAAAATCTCCTTATAATAATAATCACCTGGGGGCACTTGTCATCCCTATCTGCCCCTGACTTCTCCCTAAATATTGTTGCTCCAGGAGTGGGGGGGTTGTCTGGAATCTGTATGCATAAAAAGCCTTCCAGGTGATCATTATATTGGATAAGTTTGAAAAACACCTCTTTCATTATCTCTAACAAAATTCTCTGGTGTGTGTTCTCTGACTGCTGGAGTTTGGGTTGGTGTGTTAGTTATTGATCAGCACTTGTAGCAAAATATCCAAGTCTGTGCAGGGGCAGCATGGGGTGGGCAGAGGAGCCCCAGTACATGGGAGCCAGGTGGCCTGGCCGTGGGCGTGGGCCTGGCACAGTTACTTCACACTGTGCCCCTTAGTTTCCACATTTGTAAAATGAGGGCAATAATTTCATCTACTTCATAGGCTATTGTGAAGAATTAGTGAGTTTTTATGAAAAACACTGAAAACGGTACTGTTCACCTGCTTACTGATGCCTAACCTCCCTCGCAAAGCCTCTTTACACCTGGGCCCTTCATTTTGCACTCCTTCATCTCCAAACCCTACAGAGGGTCTCTTTGCAGTCTTTCCTTCCTGAGAGCAACATTTGATTTTTGAATTTAGATCTCTAAACTCTGAATTAATTTTCCTCTCTTCTCCTTCTCCCATGTATGCAAAAAGTGCATGTTTGAAATTTTGGATAAGAAAGTGGTTTTTAGGCCTGTAACCCAAAATCAACTGTGGCTGTTTCAATTCTATCCAAGGCCAGGTGTGTTTTGCAGTCCCCACCTTGTAACTGGAAAAAAACTAAAAAAAAAAAAAAAAAAATGAGATAAGCAAAGATGCAGGGGAAGAATCAGCCAAATATTGAACAACACTGATGGAAATGATTTTATTGACATCAATAGCCCTGTGAAGACATTTCATAGATAGGTTAACTGACAAAAAGATTGCATATATCCTCTAAAGCCACACAGTGTAGGGGAGTCCTGGTTCCAAAACCGGTTCTGTAAGAGCTAGTACTTTTTCCATTAAAGTTATGTGTTCTCCATCTTTCAAAAAAAGAATTGAGGAAGTGTAGAGAATGAAATACTGCACAAAATAAAACATTTTAGAAAAAAAGGAAAAAGGTAATAAATAAGGAAGTTAATTTTATAACAATTTTGAATGCTTGCAGTGGCTCAGGCTTTATGGGTTTTGCATGTATTAACTCATCCAATCTCTGAAGTATGATTTATTATTATTATAGTCCTCATTCTGAAGATAATGAACTTGAGGACTCAGGATGTTAAGTAAGTAGTCCAAGGGTACACAGTAAGGGATGGTGGTGGCATTGGAAAGTAGGGAGCCCAAATCTAAGTCTGAGTTCTTAACCACTGCACCATGCAGCCTCCGCAATTTGGAGCTCCTAAGTGCACTTTTAGCTTTAAGCAACTGGACAGGTAAGGGCAAATGGGAATCTATTAGAAATTCAACTTTTGATTTTGTTTTTGCCAAGAGTGTATGCATGTATGTATGTGTGTGCATGTGTATATATATATACATATATATATATATATATCAATTTATCTGTAGAAATATTTTTCTAGGGTTCCATTTAAGCAAGGATTTTTTATACATTACAAACCATTTCTGCCTGATTTAATTCTGTTGCGTACCACTACCACTCATGTCCATTAGATCTCCATGGGCCTAGAAAGTAGTGACAGTATATAATGACAGTACTGACAGTCTAGAACAAATATTTTTTTAAAACAGTGAAGTAGATTTTTAATATTTAAACATTGTACAATACTTCAATTTCTGCAGGTTTTGTTTGAAGAAAGTAGGAGTTGAAACTAAAGGAACTTTGAGCATGTCACAAAAAGAGTCTCTCCACAAGTCCCAAAAACTGTTGGCAAGGGCAGAGCCATCCCTTCCAGTGTCTGGGCAGAATGAATCACCACTCTTGGCAAATGTCCCTTATACACCTTCTTCCCAGTTTTAAAATAAACCATATGGCCTAGAAGAAGGCTAGCTCTAAGATACCAGAAAACAGATTTGTACTGGTTATACGTTGGAGGGGGATTATTCTAAGAGATGGTGTGGACATTAGAATGTTCTAGGGAATCCAGGAAGGGGGAAGAGGGGAATTATTTGAGAGTCATTGTCATGGTTCTTCATGGTAACTAAATTATCTTCTGGCTTGTGAGAATATTGAAACCCAGCCCACTTGCATTTTGTTTAATTTTAGCTTTCCTGTTCCCTTACTGTGACTTTTATAACTTGGATCCAACTAAATTAACTTTATCTGAAAAGTCTGTTTCCTCCACAATGTGGGCAGGGTTAATTATACCCTACTATGCAGCTAGGATTTATCATGACTATAGAACAGTCCGTTGTGTATCTATTCCTCTTTCTTTCTTTCTAAATTTGATATTCCTGGAAAGCAGTTCCTTTGATTTTCTCAACAACAAAAAAATCCCCAATGCCAAATACAGGGCTTAACATAAATGTGATAACTATTAGTTGAACAACTACCTCATCAAATAAATCTGAAAAAATAGCACACCCATTGTTTTCAGAAAGTAAACACACAGTATCTGCAACTTTTAAGCACGAGATAAGAAATTAGGCTGCTGTGACAAGTACATGCTCCACATCAACTTGGGAGCTCAGCTGTGACCTGTTGTTTCCTGGCTGTTCTGCTGTTGGCTGCACAAAGCAAGTTAAGCCCTCACAGCTGGTCACGCTGGAAAGGGAACTGGCTTGTCAATTTCAGAGACACCAAACAGTACTTAGCACGATCTGGCATGCTCCTCTCCTTCAGAGGTATCTATGTATTCATTGCTCTACCCACCTTGTTTACTCACCATCACTTTAACCCGCTATAGTAAAGCAGACCTCTCTATAAAAGTTGCGTAAGGGAAAGCACATCTGCTGGAGTTAGAGCTAAAATGCAAAACTGATAGAAACAAAGGAAAAAATATTGCATCTATTCTGAGTCTACCATTTTCTGTACATACATGACCTTTCTGAATTCTCGTGTTTCCATTTTATGCATAAAAAAAAATGAGCTGAGAGAAGCTAAATGACTTGCCCATGATGATAGCTAGGAAGTAGCAAGGATGGATATTTAGTCATGAATATTTTTTATTCTAAATTCATCTGCAGAATGAATCAATCTTTTTATTATAACAAATTTAGAATGAAAAGTAGAAACCCAGCAAAATGCATCTCATTTGGTTCTCAAGATACACCTGAGAAGGGAAAGATTAGGGAGGATAAAAACTCAGAGGAATCCCTGAAGTGAATAGTGGTCACAATAATAAAATTGAGCCTTCTAGTGTTATGAGAAACCAATTTGAAAGTGCACAAAATAAAATCACCATTTTTCTATGCACTGAAGTTTCACACAATGCCATTTTCTTTTTTAAAATATATTTTATTGATTATGCTATTACAGTTCTCCTTTTTTGTCTTTTTTATTCCCTTCTATCCCCCTCTTTCCAACATCTGCTGCCACCCTTAGTTAATGTCCATGAATCGTACATTTAAGGTTTTTGGTTTCACCATTTTCCATACTATTTTTAGCCTCCTCCTGCCTATTTTGTACCTACCCTTTATGTTTTTTTATTCCCTGTACCTTTTCCCCTATTTTCCCCCAGCCCTCCCCAATGATAACCCTCCATGTGATCTCCATTTCTGTGATTCTGTTCCTGTTCTAGCTGTTTGCTTAGTTCTTTCTGTTTGTTTGTTTTATTTTGTTTAGGTTCAGTTGTAGATAGTTGTGAGTTTGTTGTCATTTTACTGTTCACAGTTTTGAACTTTTTTTTAGATAAATCCCGTTACCATTTCACATACTAAGGGCTTAGTGATGATGAACTCCTTTAACTTGACCTTATCTGGGAAGCACTTTATCTGCCCTTCCATTCTAAATTAAAGCTCTTGCCTTTCATGAATTTGACACTTCTTTCCAGCCCCTTCTTGCCTGCAAGGTTTCTTTTGAGAAATCAGCTGATAGCCTTATGGGAACTCCTTTGTAGGTAACTGTCTTCTTTTGTCATGCAGCTTTTAAGATTCTATCCTTATTTTTAATCACCCCTACAAAAACCTTAAAACACTGAGTCTTTCCATTTTACAGACAAGATAAAAGAGATACAAAACTTAAAAAGTGTGTATAAGACCATATGAAAAGTAAATAAATAGAATCCAGGACTTTCCCAAGTGTTGAGTCCAGGATGACACTTGATGCCCAACAATAAAAATTCTCACATATCAAAGGCAAAAATGAATAGCTTTTCAGTTTATGAGGGTCTGTTTGAAAGATTTCACTTAAATTTTGGTTAAGTGTTAGTTTTATTACACATCATCCATATGGGAAATTACAAAATTATGTTTCCATGATAAAATTCTACTTAGTATTTAAAGATAGGAGCTGGTCACTATTTTCTAACTATTAGTACTTTTTCTCAAAATTTCCCATGAATCTTCTCCATGTTAAGTGGTTTGCTCTCATAAGTGTTTGCCAGTGATTACACAGGCCAATGCCCATTCAGCAGGCTTTTTTGGGACATTGATTAATGTGTAAATTGAGATAAAATTGCTCATCTCTATACCTCCATTTAAAAAAAAACAAGCAAGCAATCTTTCTTGTTTTTTTTTTCTTTCTCCTTTCATTTTCTTTTAAGATTCTCTTTTTTGTCTCTCAAATTTACTTTTCCATTAATTAGGAATTTTGTTGTGATTTGTTTTTTTTTTGGGGGGGTGTTTTCCCATCTATGGGAGAGTAGAAGCCAGCTGCATTATTATAGAAAGCACAGATATTTCAACAAGTCAATTAGATATAAAAGCATTGTGATGCCACTTCATAGTCATGCAATGTTGAACAAAGGGCTGAACTTCTCTGAAATACTTTTCTCATCCTACAGAATAACAACAATTATAATAACCCTACAGGGTGGTTGTGAGAAGTAAAATTTCAAGTTCTGTGCAAATTGAATATAGGAGGTACTTAATAGTTGGACTAAATGCCATAGATGAAAAGAGTTGCATGCTGGTTTTTCAACTTTGAGTCAGTAAATACTTGATAGAGGGTTTGTGACAGGGTGTTTTGACCTTCTTAAAGGGAAACATGATCTGCCCTTAAGATGAAAAAAAAATCAATGAACAATCCCATCTACATCATTCCTTAGCCAAACCACTAGCTATGTTGACATCATCTTTGAGGAAATAAACTTTTCTTCCATTTTGTTTTCTTTCAGGCATTAGTCATTGTCATATATCAGGAAAGCAGCTGCAAGAATCCTAGGATTTTGACAGTTTGGGGCTGCTTCTCCTTGTTATTTTATTCCTGTCACCATTATTCTTGAAAATAGTCTCCTTGCAACAGTGAAAAATATATATAACCAGTAGTTCTTTTTCCAGCTCCTGTTTTCCTCCATGAGTTTCAGAAAAATGGACCCTAGAGGGCTGACTTTACCAACCACAAGAAAAATTACCATAGAAATACTATCAGACACCTGTCACTCAACTGTTCATCAGGCATCTACAACAGCGGTGACCATATTCACTCAAATATGACTAGGACCAAAGAAGATCATCATATCAATAGTTAGGTCGTCAGTACCTTAATAGAAAAATCTGAACTAAGTTGCTAAGTAAAAGTTAATTATTTACATTTGTCCTGGTTTATGCTTTTCTAACTTGATTAAGACTTTCTTCAATAGGAATTCACTCAGAATAGTTGGTAACTGGTAGGATATTTATTTAATGCGATGGGATTTGGTAATTACAATAACACATATGATTTCATTTTATTTCTTACAACAAAAAAAGCTTGACAAATTTTATTAGGAAACATTATTTTATCCTCCAAAATATCTATTAGCCAGACAATTTAACATTAACTATACCCTTACTTACCATCAAATCAGTTCCTGATTTTCACCTGCCATCTTTCTCCATCCCAGTGAGAATACAATAGTCTTCTCTCAGTAACGTAACTTTCTAGAGGCAAGAAAAAATACAATACCAGAAAGGAGTTGCTTGTAGAAAATTTCTTTTTAGCCTCCTGTTTAATTTCTTAAGGGATCAGTTTTTGATATATCTGTCATCTCTAACTCATGAAAATGCAAATACTATTCCAATTCTAGTAGTACTGGAGGTACTGAGATTTTTAAACTAGTAAATTTGGAAGGGTCCCATCTACCAATAAGTTGAATATATTAGTCAGGATTAACTAAGTTATGTTGCAGTAACAACAACAGAAGGGAAAAATACTCACACTGGTTCAAATAACAAGGTTTATTTCTTGCTGGCGGTACATGTCCTTTGGAGGTTGGTTTCACTCCAAGAACAAGGCTGATTGAACATCTACTAATGTCACTTTTTTTCATAAAGTACTGTAATAAACTGTTCAAATATGCTCTCTCAACCACAAGAGAGGAAAAAAAAAAGTATAATTCTACCATTGGCCTCAAAGTGGGGGGAAGCATTCCTAGTTGAATGATCCAATCAATGACTACCACACTAAGGGAGTTGTTAATGTTGCCAGATATAAAGGGCAATGTTTGTGAGGAGGTTGAATGAAGAAAGTTGAAATTATACATAGGTAATGGAGAAAATGTCTTCAAGGAAAATCCAGAATGAACAATGAGTTTAATCATATTGCAGTTGGCATTTCCATCCCAATGTCTATCTTTTCTCAGTCCTTAATGCAACATATGTTTATTGAACACGTACTTCAAGTAAGACATTTACCAGACACTGTGTAAATGGATTAAAATTCCATGAGCCTATATTCATTCAACTTATGTTTAGTAAACATTTACTGTATTAAGAATTGTGCCAGGTACTATTTTGTACATTTCCTTATTATGCATTCTCACTACAAATAAAGTAAAGTTGATGTTATCATTCTGTGAGACAGATGAGAACACTGGTGAAGAACAGAGCATAATTTTACCCAGGTTTACATAGCTAGTAAGTGAGACAGTTCATCAATACACCCTGGATAGTATTTTTTTCTCTATTTCTATTTTAGGTCAAGTATATTTTTGGTCTAATTTTCCATTAATCTTAACATTTTAAGGTTAACTTATATATTCTTCCCCAAAACCTGTATTTTCCTATTTTGTATTTTTATTAGTCCTCATAATATATTCTTTTTCCTTAGGTTCAACCGCATTATCCTCCGATTTCTTCTTCTCCCACCATCAAACAGTTAAAAGCTTATCTTTCACAATGGTTCTTGCAATTTTTCTTTATCTGTCAACATCACTATTAAAATTTTGTCTGTCATGACATTATTTCCAAACATTTGTTGTAGCTTCCATTATCCTTTCCCTTTCTGCATGTCATTTCCAACAGTTTTGATTAATTATACAGGCATTTTATATGTTATAGCTGACATTCAAATTCCTCTCGCCCTTGTCCTACTGCTCCTCATTCTGTTCATTTCCCACTATGTCTTAAAACAAAACAACTTGCATTCTATTTCAAATGGTCCATTTTTTTATAAATGCACCTCAAACTTTTTATCACTGTCTCTTTGATCATGCTATTCTTTCCATCTGGATTTTTTTTTATACTTCACCTATTGTGTTAATCCAAGATAAAATTCACAGATTTTTAAAAAATATTTTATATCCCATTAACATCTCAGTAAATCATTGTGTGTGTGTGTTGCTGTACTGTTTACTCCATGCAGTAATAATCAGTAACAACACCTTATTATTATACCTAGGGCCCACCACTTTTAGACCTTGTAGACCACTTTTTTTGTTCCTAATGCAATAGGCAGGCTATAAACATCAGCATGACCCAATTATTAAAATAATAACTTTCTAAAAGCCAAGTAAACAGTTGAAAAAATTTTGACAAAATGTTTTAATGTGGGTCATTTTAACATCACTATTTCACTTCAAGGTGACCTTAGAGATTGTGACCAATGTAATTTTCTGCGAGAACTAGTGGTAGAGAAGAAGCCCTATTAGAACATCAGTGGTCTATTCAAAAATTTATTGGAAATACTGTAGAATTTATTTAATATAATGGAATAATGTACCAGGTTGACGTTGGTGGAGGGGGAACAGGTTACCAAAAAATTGCTTTTATTTTTTAAAGAATATGTGGTAGATGAAGATTCCTGTTTCTTTTTGGGCACTCACCCCCATGTAGTTACATGTGGCTCTGAGATTTGCTAATACCTTGTGAGTGGTGGTGGTGTGTGTCATTTCTATAAGGTGGAGTGGTAGAATTTGTTTTCTCTCTTCTCCTGCTGGCAGGATTCCTTGAGACATTTGTTCACATGGTAATATCATAAAATAGTGGCACGACCGTCAGATTGGGGCCATGAATTACTACATTTTGTTTTCTGTTGTACCGTTTTTGTTATAAAATTATTGGCAAGTGTTTCTGGAGTTTATCATGTAAGATAATAATTATGCAATTAGCATGCTAATAATTCAGATAACTTTTGATGTTAACAACATAAAATTTTAGAAAATAACAAACTGGCCAAATGAAAGTTGTTGGAGTGAAAGGTGAGGAAATTACCAATTGTCAAAATCACAGAGCTGCTGAGATTTGAAGGAATCATCCAGATTAATTCCTTCATTTTACAGATGAAGAAATGGAAAGCCGCACACTGTGAGGAAGAAAATGGAGAGAGGCAAGACTCCTGTATTCTTGCTTCCTAATCCCAGGTGGTGCTTGGTATATGACCTTTTTCTCTTAATTTAGCTTTTGTCTAGCTCTCTTGCTAATTTAATTAAAATTTGTGTTGCAACCATCATCAAAACAATAGAGGAAAGTGAACTAGGTCATTATGAACATACTTTGATAATAGATACCAACTTTTACTTCATGGTTGTCATGTGGTTTTAAAATGATGGGCCATTGACTACTATTATTTTGTCAAAATTATTCATATGCCTAATGTGTACTTTGTTAATCATTAAGAAAAATACAAAATAAACAACAGTAAAAACCTTCATCCTCAAGGGATTCTCAGTCCAGTGGAAAATAGAAGATGCTTCCACAATAAAATGCTATATGTAATGATAATTCAGAGTATATGCCAAGCATATGGGGACACAGAGGGCAGGCTAGTTCAGGAAAGATATTTCAAAGGAGGAACTAATTGAATTAAACATGATTAAGCGTAGTTTTCCAGATACACAAGGGGAAGAAAATGTGTCCTGAAGCCCCACTTATGCAGAGGCATGGAAATGTTGGATTTGCGATGCAGCTGCCCAGGAACGAGTGTGGCTGGAATATGCTGCAGGAAATGAGGCAGGAGGCTGAAGCAGGAACAGGGTTCATGCTAAGGGCCAGTGTGCTAAACCTTTGTCTCAGATTTTGGATGACCCCGCCTACACATTGGATTTAAAAATTCATTTGAAAAAAATTTTTTTGAATATCTGTATTGATATTATATTGACTTTGAGGTATAAAATAATGATGTGGGGGTAAATAGACAAATGGGCATACAAGTGTCAAATATTTTGTGATAAAATAAGTCTTGAATGACATGCATGAGAGTAGACCTTAAGTGTTCTCACACACATCTAAAATGGTAATTATGTTAGGCGGTGGATGTCCTGATTAACTTAATTGTGGTAATCATTTCAGAACGTATGCATGTATTAAATTATCATGCTATACACTTTAAAAATCTTTTTTGTACAACCTGAATGTATTCTTTAAAGTAAATAAATATAAATAGATGAATGACATACATAAGAATAAAGGAAATGCTCATAAAAATCACATTTCTAAAATCACATGTTATAGACACAACTACTATGGTAAACTAATCTCATTGCAGTTATCAATAATTTTGGCTATAATGAGTTGCACACATGACATTCCATGAGGTTTATAATTATCACATATCAGATAAAATTTATGAAATTTACTATAGCTCTTCATTGTGTGTGTTCAGTAAGCTAAAGTAGATCCTTTAAAAGCATTTATCTTACCAGTAAATTCCATAATTCCACTTTTATATAAAGTCTTGAGAACACCAAGCAAGAATGTAGTAAGTTGCCATGTGGAAGAAGGGTAGACCAGTTCTGACTCTGCTACAAGTCAGGACCAACTTCTGTAGGACTCCAGAGCTCCATCTGGGGAAAGGAAGAAAAGATCTGTTAGAACTCAGTGTATGCTGTGAGGGGTTGGAGACACAATGAACCCTTAGACCTTCAACTTGAATATCTCAGAATGATGAATAAAACAAAAACACAACCATATAACCAGAGAGGACTTTAAGAGATTGCATAGGGTAATTATCCTGTCTCTAATGAGGCACTGGGTAAATTGATTTTACTCCAGATATTTGGAGTGAAGTTTTGATACATTTTTGACTAACTAAACCATAGTAGAAAAGGTGCTTTGGTTCATTTATTTATTCCTAATCTTTTCTCATTACAATGCTTTCGAAATATTTAAACATTATAATGCATCTTAAAGTAAACACCATAATCCAATGGCAATAATCTCAATAATGTGACAATCAGGAACTGTATACATATTGATAAAGAAGCAATTCTAGCTTTAGTTACAATTAAGAGGACAAGCTATAAAAAGTAACAAAAAGTATGTGCAGATATTAGTGCTGGATAAGTGAAATTATTTGAAATCCACTCAAAGATAGCTGTTCCTCGTTCAGCCTTTCTCCTCTCCCTCAGCTATAATAGGTCTGTATATTCCTTCACCACTTTCTAATCTTTTCATTATGACATTTACATTATTGAATTCTAATTTGTTGTTTAATTCCCTCATAGAGGTCAGGTTCTACTCTTTTTGACATCTGACAAAAAGTGAGTGTTTTAAAAAAAGACTGTTGAAGAAATGCATAAAGAAATGTATGTATAATTATTTTTAAGTGGATGTAGAATGTTTGGAGTAAAATATTAGGAAAAACTGATGATTTACTTTATGAGTCGTTTCTCCTTTATGAAGATTTGACTAGAATGTAAGTATTATTTTTTTGATATTTTATAGGTATAATTTTGAAAACTCTTTTTGTTACCAAATAGAAATTTTCTTTTATATTTATCTTGAAACACTTAAAAATAAAGAGAACATATGCCAAATTAAGCTGCTATTATTAATAGATAATATTACTGGAAATACCACCTATAGTGTTCCCATGGAAAATACCAATGGGAACACTTGATCTGAGGATAAGTTTATATATACAGGGTGGGGCAAAAGCAGGTTTACAGTTGTTCATATGGAAAATAATACAATGATTAAGCAATGAGGATACAAGAATAAACTCTGTTTCATGTACTCACAGCTGTAAACCTACTTTTGCCTCACCCTGAATGTTTTGGATTTTAATTCTATTTTATTAATATTTTGTTATTTAAATATTTTATTACTATTAACAATTATGATAATAGACAAGCAAAGAATGGTAGCTGTTATGACCTGTTTTGTCTATCTGATTTAATAAGCATTATAATATTGATATTAATTCTAGGGCTTTTTTGTTAGTAAAAATCTTAGTGTTCTTTTTATATCATTACCCTTCTAGAAATAAAGCTTACTATATCTGATTTTTGCTTACAATTGTTTTGGTTTTCTACTCATGAGAAACGTTTCATCAAATTCACTACCCCAGGCAGCAGAATATATTGAAGAGTCTATGACAACTTTTGATGAAATAAGTTGGTCCAGTGTGAATTTCAGAAAATAATGAGTATTGTAAAAATAAGAGAGGGAGAAACATTAAGTGAGAATTGTATAAGGCATAGAAAGCAAACATGTCATGTAATTAGGCTAGTGAAAACAACTGACTTAAAATGGCTCTAAAATATATTGTTATATGACTTCTATTTATTTAAACAGAACAGATAAAAAATCCAATAAGTCTATGATTAATTAGCACTGAGATATAAATTACAAAGGTGCTCCTTTTTAGCTAATCTGTAAAATGTAGCAAGTGTACAGCCAGTTAAGTGATGTGACTTGCCTGCCTTTGCAGCTAGGGTTTTGGCAGTGCTTCTTTAAATATACATTTCCAAAAATGCCTCTTATAGCATCTGAAACTATCCGCAGAATGGATTTGCAGTTGTGTACGGATATACTGTGTAGTCTCTACACTGCGGCAGTGGCTAAGATTTATGATTTTACATAACGCTTACCGAGTACACTTGAGGTCATTTTTTCTATTGCACAATAAGTTTTCCAATATAAAATTAGCTTCTATTTTCATGTGGTTGCTTTCACCCTTAAAATATGCCATATAGGAGGGAATAATAGGAAGCTGTGTAAAGCAGCTGTAGTAAGAAGCTCCCTATATGGTCTGAAACAAAGGCAAGAAGGAGGTCTATCATGGAAGCTGGTACTTCTATGGTTAAAGCCTTGGGTTCACCTCTCCATATTAAGTTGGCTTCTCATGTCCAGGGACACTTCTTATGGTTGTTCAGGTTGTACTCTGTTCAAAGGCATTTAGCAGAGGAGGAAAGCTGAGGGATTACCACCCATGCTCACCATGCCAGGAAGTGCATTCTGGAATAATGATGCCTCAGCTATAGGAAAGGACTGTCATATTGCAATTTATCCCTCCAGATTGGGTGTCATTTTGCATTTTATCTGTTTAAGGAGTCTTTTTTAATGGAAATATTTTTAACATCCCTTTTCTTTACTTCAACTATTCCAGTTAAAAAATCTACTTGTACTTCTTTTGTAGGCTGCTAACACTCTGCTTCTTAGGGGTTTTTTCACCCATGAGTCAGCCATGGTTTCCTACATACTTCACTTTCTCAGGCAAAGTTATAGAGGAAGATTT
The DNA here is from genome assembly GCA_004024845.1 of Tonatia bakeri. Lineage (NCBI taxonomy): Eukaryota > Metazoa > Chordata > Mammalia > Chiroptera > Phyllostomidae > Tonatia > Tonatia bakeri. The sequence continues at coordinate 26,729 of PVIA01005263.1, forward strand.
TCAATCGGTGTCATCTGAATTTAAAAGTCATCTCTTTTTCTACTTTATTATTTGACTCATACACCAGTTGCCTAATCATTTTAAGCCTCAATTTATTTTCTACAAAATAGCAGGAGAGTCTCTATCCTGCTATTTCAGGATTGTGGAATAAAGTGAAGTAATTCATGCCAGTGAGGAACAGGTGCGTGTGTTTAGGAGGCGCTCGATATATATGTATTCATTTTCTCTCCCCGTGACTACCTCATGCACTTGTACATATTTAATTTTTTAAAGTATATTTCTCACTAGTGTTAAAACTATAAATGGTACACAAAGGAGTCTCAGAGTTCTAAAAATCCTATGGAGTTCTCATTATGAGTCCATACTCCATGCTTCCTGACTTCTTTACAGGTAGCCAATGGTGGCTCTGAGGTCATCCTCTTTAATTGTAGTACTGAATCTCTGATCCATCAAATCATTTCTTCTCTCACCATTTGGTTCCCTACCTAAGGAAATGGTAGAGTTCAGAATCTGAGAACATAGACTTGACAGACAGAGAGCCCAGGTTCAAATTCCACTTCTTACTCGCCATCTGACCATAGAATGAATATTTAAACTTTCTGTGCCACAGTTTCTTTATCTATGGATTAAGAATAATGATGCAACGTACACTTTGATTTGTTATGAATATCAAGTAAATCTCTTAGTGAAATACAATGCACTAAGCAAATTCTCAGTTTGTTGCTTTTAATCATTTTGTACCTCATTCCTCAGGAAAACCTATCTGCCCAATGATAACACTAAATCTAAACTAAGAAATATTTCTCAAAATACATCCTTTAAAAGAGTAGTTAATAAACATTTCATTGAAGTTTATAAACACATACCCACATACAACACACACATATCATTTGGGAAAATCTGGCTTTAAAAAAGTTACACATTTGCATTCTAGAGAAGTTCTCAGAATCTTTACTATGCTAGTGTGTGTTAGTAGATTCCAGAGCACACATTGTGTCCTGGACTAATTTACCCTCAGTACCATTTTTTCCTTACAAATTAGTTCTGGTGACAAGTCCTCCAATCTCTCTTTTTAATCCTAATTCAACCCATTCTTCTTTGAATAATCAGAAATTTGGCGTCTTTATGACATTACATGAAAAAAAGTATCTCAATTCTACAATCTTTTATTACAAAAAGAGAGGACTTACATATTAAGACAATCAAAGAACTCCAAGAACTGTGAACCTTGTAACTTGGCCTCCATTTTTGCTACCTCATTTGCTTACACCAGCATTTTCAAGAGGGTATTATAAGTAAGAAGAATTAAATTATTCAATACTGTATTTATTTTCAGAGAACATGACTAGTAACCTCAAATAATTGTAGTTAGTTGCAAATTTCAAAAATCAAAAATATCAATAGCAAACATTTAAGTAGCATTTACTATATGATAGGAGATTAATATACATTAAGTGATTTAATTACCACTAACCCTATTGGAGGATATTGTTTTATCCCCATTTTACAGATGATAAAACTGAGGCACAGAGAAATTTGCTAAAGGTCACACTTATTTTATGTAGTTGCTCTGGAATTTGAACCTAGAAACCAAGTCTGATTTTGGATCCTATGTTTTTAACAGATGTACTTATATTGCCTTTCAAAATATAGTCTTGAAATTAAAACCATAATGAAATCTACTAGCCTCAACAAACTATCTATGGAAATCAAGAACAAAAGCATTTATGAAATAAATCATGGCACAGATACAATGCATTTATATAACCAAACATAGAACCAATAGGTGATCACAGCAAGCATTATCATAGGTTGGTGGCTTTTGCTGTTTACGGAATTTGGCTCCTTGACTCCATGTTTTAACCTAAAAAAGATGAGTAAGATACTATACAGTGAGTGCTGAAATACTGAAACTGAGGATCACTGATCTTTAACCATATGACTAGAATTTAGATTTCATAAACAGTAACAACAATTTACTGCCTGCATGTCTTTGTATAAGTTACTTACTTTTGAAATGTGCAATTTTTCCATTAATAACATTGGGATAATAGCTCAGTTATTGGATGCCCTGAGGGTTTAAATTGAGAATGTATAAAGTATCTGAAGGAGGGAAACTTCTTCAAGGGACCAGTGCCCTTCTCCTAGAGCAAAATTGTATTCTGCCCTTGCATTCTGCAATTCTGAAAAACACATGACACAGAAAGACTCTGCCTCATTTTTCTGTTGATGTGTGATGGTGCATGCCCAGACAGAACAAGAAGTACTTTTCGTAGAGAGCTTTTTCAGTCAATTAGATAAAAGAGGTATTGTATAGAGAGTGTTTCTCACCATGTTGGTTGCTTTTGAAAAAGAGAGAGAGGTGAAAGAAAATGATCAGATAATCCAAATATCAACCTATGTCTTAGCAACTTTTCCTATTGCCCTACATGCCTGATCAGTGCCTAATTCTAGTACTGCAGTCTGTAAGAGTCAATATTATTGCCTACATGACGTTTTCTCTATTGTTCAAGATGGTGTCTATGCTGTTTTGTGTTCAGAATGGCAAATTAATAATTCTACTGCATAAGCTTCTGACATATCCATTGCAGTTTGAGGTCCCCTTGGTATGGATGTAAGGGATAAAGGAAAGGGGTATACAGAAGGGATACAAATGGGATAGATGAGATGATCCCAGGTGTGTCAACACTAAGCATGAGAGACTGGGCACATTAGAAAGATAATAAGAATTGTGCATGACATCTGTGCTTTAATATATTCAAACTCAGTGAGGACAGTGGCTATCAGAATTTGAGCCAGTTGTATACACATGTACTCATCGATGTGGGAGAAGCATTTTAGTTATGTAAAAATAATTCCTTTATGATAATTCATGTGCACTGCTGACTAATTATAGGTAATTCATGCTGCACAAAATCACTGTAAATTTGTTTTAAAATGTTCCAGATTAACACTTTTATGTTTTGTGCATTAGACTAACAAAGTCTATGCATACAAGCAAGTTTACGTTCTTACTCTAGTATGTTTGTTGTCAATGCAATTGTGTATGTAGTGTAGGTATCACTGGCTAGCTGTATGTATAGAAATGCACTGGGTGATAATGAGTAGTGAGAAGGGATAAGACTGCAAGTATCAGAAATAACATCCAGGTATGATGTGGATAAGTTGTTCATAGGTTCTGAAGTGAAATATGGGACAATTATGGATTCCTGACAGACATTTTGAGAGTACAGAATAAAGTATTCAAATAGTGTATTATACTCTATCTACCTATGGGACACTACACACTTTTACCTAGTATTTCACTGCATTTCACAGATTTAGCACTGCAAAAAGAAAGGGGATATATCAAGTTAAATCCATGAAAGTGAAAGCATTCTTCTACTATGTGAAGTGTCAGAATGAGACTTCACACATGATTTTGTTTAGAACCAGAAAAATGACAGAATATCTCACCTACACCTGTTTTCTCTTTGTAGATTGTGCATAGTTTTCTATTTTCTTCAAATTTTTATGCTGACACCATAGGGTTTCCAACACTCCACTCTGAAGTTTATTATTATTGTACTAAATTTTAAACCAGTGTACACGGCAGCCTGAAGTGTGAGGAGTCTTTATGTGATAATGGAAAACAAATCAGTGATGCTAATATTCTTGCATTTGAAGAAGTCCATGATTACAAATGCATAAAAACCTGGCATTTAGTGTAAGAGTGAAATCAGGATGAAAGCTTTTCACTGTTGGTTGTCAAAACAATTTTTGAAATTCTCAAGCCTGAAAAATTAGCTTACTGTCATCACAGCAGTCTTTTGCCATGAGAGCCATTATTTTAATTTCTTACTGCAATTCCTGTTGAGAAGTCAAGCCCTGAACCCTCTTATTTCACATAAACCAAACATGATTATAGATATGGTGTGTCTCCATACGACAGCAGCGACTCACATCAGAAACACAAAATGAGATAGCATGATTCCCTGGACAATTATCTTGCCCTGTTTCAGAAAAAATAAACAGTATCATTTATTTTTTCTTGTAACTTCATTTTTACTATGTTGTCTTAGATGGATTGGTCTAAGTCATAAATGATCATTTACAAAAGAGAAAGTACAAGATTGATTTTCAATGCCTCATCTTCAAGTGGTTCTAAGAATTAGAAAATTTATGTTAAGGATTTTCTTCTGGTCTCATTCAATACGCATTGATTCTGCTTTAATTGTACATTAAAACCATCAGAATAGGTCTCATAGGGGTTGAATTTACCAAGAATATTGGTATACAAGGAAAGAAGGAAAAACAATTAAATAGGAATATAGTAGTAGTGAAATATTAAAACAAAGTCAGCAGACCCCACAATTCTGGAAGGTCTAGAGAAATACATTTAAAATAAAACTTTAAAATTTGCATTTTTATAGGATACCTTTTGATAAATAAGAATGTTTTTAAATCACAGATTACAGGTAACTTTGACAATATTATTATGTGACTTAAACCAGAAAATCACTCCAATGATACTTTCAAGTAAGTGTTTTTGGGCAGTTGTGGAATTAATAGATTGGTCTACAATTCCCTGTCTAGTAGAGGACCTTAGCTACCTTTACCTTTTCTGAATTCAAAAGCTGTCTGGACAATGACTAAAATTTACTCAACAATAATGAAAACACACCAGCAACTTATATACTATTATAGACATTTTATGCAGACATATATGCTGGGTTTTGATGCCAGCAAACCAGTGCTTGAGTGTGTTAATGTCTTACATGAAACACAGGTGAATGATAGACATGGCTATTTTCTTAAGCTCCACTCTCATGTTCTTTACCACTTTGCAAGGAACTCTGACAGCATATGCATTAGAGAGTTTGTCCCTTCAGCATTTCTCCATGGACAGGAGTCAAGTATAGGCCAAAATATATGAACTCATCACATACCCCAGGTAATGTAGACTCATGCAAACTCTATGCTAAAATATCATTCTGAAGCCAAGGTAATCAGGAGTCACCAGTTAATAATTTCTGGTGGGGATAAGAAAGGTAGGCTCTGCTAATCAACTTCTTTTGAATTTGTCCCATAATGATGCTGCTACTTTTGAATAAGTGGATGTCTTGCCTGTTTCTCTAGGAAAAAAATATATGTATTCTCTTTTATCAAGCAGATTTGGATTTATAATGATAATCTGTAGTGGTCTTAATAATAAATGACCCTGCTTTCTAGTCATCTTTAGAAAGTCTACAAATCACTTATTTTAATAAAGTCATTATTTTGGTACACATCTTCTGTCTTCTTATTGACATATGGTTGACTATTCCAAATCACAGTTATTTTGAGTGAACCTGAAAATATTTGGTGTCTATTTCAGGAAGAAATGTTTACAATCTAATTCGGAAGCTCCGCCTTCCATCTCCACTTATAACTCTATTTGCCATTCTCTTCAGAACAATTTCAAAATCAGTTTGTAGTACTAAACCCTTCAATACTCAATTGGTCAATAGGGGGATACATTTTAAATATAGCAACTAAAATAATTAACTCTCCTCAATGAAACTCTTTCTAATAAGTTTCCTTTTACTATTGGGACATCTCAATTTTCCCAGTAAGACAAAAATAATTAGTTCTGTTTTTTTTAAAAAAGAGTGAAGTGAAAAGATTCTCTCAATCTATACAGTTATTAATAACAATACTTAAATATCTTCTATAAATCCTAAATTCCAGTCTATTCTTATACAATTTTATAGTCTATGCATTTACCATAGGTCACTGAGTTTTTCTCACTGGGAAACCAAATTCTGCTGTCTCTTATTTTATCTATACTAAATGTGATAATAAAAACAGTATATGATTTGTGAAAGAAATAAGTTACTGTTTAGGATAGAAAATGCTGATTATACGATGCAACAATATTTTTTTATTTCACTAAGAAAGTACAATCAATCAAAATATATCATTGATTGTAAAATGAAAACCTATTTCAGAGTTGTTAACATGTGAAAAAACTTTGCATCTTAAACTTAATTAAATGCAACATTATAAAGCCTGCTTTCTAAAATTTTGGGCAATTATTTCATCTAATGTAGTTTTTTGTGGGTGTTTTGATGTACATATATACTTTAATCTTTGGGCTGCTTGTGAATATTTTGGTACTTTCCATAACACAAACTTTTTTTTATAGTGAATGCAAAGAGATGACTAAAAACAATCAAAATAAATGTTTTAGTGTCTGTTTCATGGCTTCATTTCCCCTAACTGTTAAAAGATTTATGATTGCAGATTTTGCCCTGAATGACTTAGGTACCTTGTGAATATGCTATTCTAATTAATTCAGACCTTCTTAAGTTATTGCTACTAGAATGAATAAGGACTAAATTATATATCAACATAGATTTTTACATGGTTTTGTAGAGTAATCCTAAAATTTTCCAAATTTGTAAACTAAGAAGCAGTTTCTAAAGTGTGAAATAACAGATACTGAGCTTGAAATCTCTACTATTTTAGGTGCATATTCTTAGTTTTAGTCAGAAACGTGGTTTTGAACTGTCCTTGAATTCCCAAATAAGACAGCTGAGCAATTTCTTTTACAGTTTTGTGGCTATTGTCCTTCACTCTCAGCATGTGTTGCCATACCTTGTCATGTGAAAAAAGAGATCTAAATAATAGTCTATTTCATCAATCACTTTTAATTTGAAATATTTTTGCAACATCTTTTAGATTGCTTTTCACTTTTGAAGTAGAAGGTCAGTAGCTCACACAGTCAAAAGTGTGAGGATTCTGCCCTTGAAGTATTATACTTGACTGAGTTCCCCCCACTTCTAGTCCACACTTCATGTGGTAGACCAAAAAAGAGGTCTTTTTATTTTCCTTCAAAGTTAGAAAGATATTAAAGACATTCAGCCTCCTTCATCTAATGTCCAAGTATAATAATGTGCCCGGGAGACACAGATTAAAACACTTCCATGGGTTTTCTTTCCTTGTAATTTTTTGGCCTCAATTAAAGTTTTTTTAATGAAGAGTAGCCTGAGTTAGAAAAAAATACAAAGAGTAACCTCTGTAACCTCTGTATCTGTCAAGGGGCACTGTGCTCTTCACAGACTTTGGACAGAAAGCAGAAAACTTGGTTCTAGTCTTCCATATCCAACTTGTGCATAGCACACAAACTGTGCTCAGTAAGTATTCATATAGTTCTTGAGATAAATAATAACTAATATAGCAATGAGTACACCAGGCTCTGGTCTCATATGGCTCACAATGTGGTTGGGGTGGTAGACCTTCAGAATATAGAGTGATTGGACAGGAATTGGAAAAATGAATGTAGAACAGAGATGGGAAAATAGTTGGTTTATGTAATGCATCTCAAGAAGCATACAAGTAATAATCTCATTTGACAATAAAAAAAATAGGGAGCATAATAAACCAGTCTACTTTATCCAAGGTCATTTGTTTAATACAGTAATGTGCCTCATAATGACATTTCACTTAGTGACAGACTGCATGCATGATGATGGTCCCACAAGATTATTATAAAACTGAAAAATTTCCATCACCTAGCAATGTCATAGCCCTTGACTTAAGAGGTTTTGCCAAGGATAAGGAGATGGTAGAAAGTGACAAGGCTGTGGTTGAGATGGCAAACAACTTTAACCTGGGTGTGGATGAGGCTGATTGTCAGGAGCTCCCAGAAGTGCCCCTGAGGACCTGACTAATGAGGAGATGCTGGAACTGCATGCAACCGGAACATGGATACATAGCTGAAGAAGAGGTGAGAGAAAAGGAAACTGCAGAAGAATAAAAGAACCCCAGAGAAGCACAGTGAAGGAGTTAGCAGAAGCTTTTGCGGACCTCAACAAACTTTTTAAAAAGTGTGACATTGTGGACCTTCCAGTGCTAAGGAGCACTGAAAGGTTCTCATTAATAGAAAGGAATGTTCTGGGCATATTGCATATAAGCAAATCTATGATAAAAATAAGAAACCAAGCAAAGCACCATGGACAGACTACTGAAAAGAGTGACACCTTCTCAAGAAGAGCCTTAGGTAACATCTTTGGGAGGTGTTCCAGAAGAAGGCATTATTGTCATAGGAAATGACTGCTTCTTGCATGTCATTGCCCCTGAAGAGCATCCAGTGGGACAGGAAGGGAAGTGGGAGATGTGGCATTAATAACCCTGACCAGTGTGGGCCTCAGTTCATGTTTGTGTTTGTGTCTTGTTTCATTCTTTTTTACGTTTAAACATTTTTTTAAAATATTAGAAAAAAAACTTATGGAGTAAGGATATAAAGCAAGAAAATATTTTTTAGAATTCTATTATGTTTTTGTGTTTTAAGCTAAGTATTATTACAAAAGAGTTGAAATATTAAAAAAATAAAGTTTATAAAGTAAAAATGTTAGAGTAAGCTAAGCTGGTTAATTTATTATTTAAGAAAGAAAAATATTTTTCTAAACTTAGTCTAGCCTAAGTGAACAGTGTCTGTAAAGTCAACAATAGTGTACAAAAATGTCCAGAGCCTTCATATCCACTCCTGCTCACTCACTGACTCACCCAGAACAACCTTCAGTCCGGAAAGCTCCACTCATGTAAGCTCCTATACGGGTGTACCATTTTTATCAGTACCTTTTCTATATTCAGATATGTCTGGATACATAGATACTTACCATGATGTTACAATGTCTACAGTATTCAGCACAGTAAGGTAGTGTACATGTTTGTAGCCTAGGGGCAGTAGGCTACAGCTATAGCCTAGGGGTGAAGTGGACTAAACCATCTAGGTTTCTGCAAGTACACTCTATGATGTTTATACAACAACAGAATCACTTACGGAGACATATCTTAGAACATATTCCTGCCATGAAGAGACGCATGACTATATATGTGAAGTTAGAATTTGGCTCTGTTAAAATTTGAATTCAAAATAATGGGGATGACTAAAACACTATCTTTGCAGTGCCTACTCCTCTAGTAATGGCTCAGCTTGATAGGATGTTATGCCACATGCTGTTTTATACTCTTCAATATTGCCCACTTTTAGGCAAATGTAGGTTATTTACCATAATCATGAAAACTCAGCAATTGTTTTTAATTTATTGAATTCATCATCTTTTATCACTTAATTTGTCTAGCCCATCCGGTTTCTTACCCCATCCACCATGATATGTTATGGTACAACTAAAAGTTGCTGTATAACTAGTGTACCAAAGTGTTTTTTTTTCTATGTGCAAAATAATGTATATTATAATAAATATACGCATAGCTCATATTTTATAGAGATATAATTCACATCAGATATCACATAAAGTAAAATTCATTATTTGAAAGTATTCAATTCAGTGCTTTTTAGATATTCACAAAGTTGTGCAACCATCACCATTATCTATTCTATTAGAACATTAGAACGTTCTATTCAAGTAGAACATTATCTATTAAGTGTTCTATTCCAGAACATTTCCATCACCCCAGAGAGAAACACTCTATCCATTCATAGTTAAACTTTAATGAGTATATTCTTTGATTAACCTCTGTGAGGAACACTTCATGTATCATGTATCATTTAATACTGACAACAGTCCAAAGAGGTAGATAGATACATTTTTTTTTCTATTTTACAAATGAGGAAACTAAATTCAGGAAAGGTTGAGTAGGTGTCCTCATTGTCAGAAATGCTTCAGTACTGCCCCCACCTTGCCAGCTTCTTATGTTCAGTAACACTACTTTTCCCTTCCTGAATATGAAATTGATCTAAAGAGTTCCCTTGTTTTATGCAGAAATAAAGGAAACAAATAAGCTATGAGAACTATATCTTCTTTTCTTCATCTTTATAATTCAAGCTTGAAACATATATACATATGTTGTTAGATTTTCTGGGAGGATTCCGACTTCAAATCTCTTGTTCTGTTGTCCACTCATAAGTCAGAGGGTATGTACTTGAGGTTCATATACATGAAAGTCTTATATAGTTTAGAATTACTTCTGTTAAAAACAAACTCATTTTTTTTGCATCACGGCTAAAAATTCCAATTACATTTTCTTGTGGAAAACTACGGTGTGTAAATTGTCCTGCTGGGACAATGCACTGCTGCACGTATAAAGTTCATTTTGTGGATTGTCATGGGGATACAGTCTGGCATGACACCATTTCTATAAAACAGTGACTGTTCCACAGGGTAAGTGTGCAAGTCATTTTTCCCCTTACTACTTGCTAGTTACTTAATAAATATCAGTTGAATAAGTAAAGCAATAACTAGGTTAATATATAAATCATAATTTGGTAATTGTCTATACCGCCTTAAAGAAATTCATGCGAAAGTGTTTCAAGCATATTATGATATATCGAAGTATATTTGTACCTTGGGAAGAATGTATACTTTCCAAAAGGAGTAAAGTATATTTGTAATCTGCAAAACATCACACTTATGAGAAGTTATATTAAAATCTTAAATTTATAAACTTCTATATACACTTCAGAAAACCTACCATGATACTTCCGATGTTCCTAAGCAGTAAATGCTTGTTTGTTTTTCCAGCGGTGCCAAATGCTTATCTCATAATAATTGCTGCAATGCTAAGCAGTCATTTTCTACTAGCACATTCAGTTATAAAAGAGTGAATCACTCGTTTCTACCTACAAAGCAAGATGAGCACTTAATTTCCTCTGGGTGTTCTGAGAAGGGATATTTTGGAGCATTCTCATGGCACTCGGGATGATCAGTTATTATAATATTAGTTTTTTAGTGTTACTAGATTTCTTCCCCATCCCTTCACTGCCTAACAACCCCCTGCTCAGGTTTGATAGGAGGGGGTAGTTATAGTGATATAATAATATAATGAATAAAGTGCACTCAAAAGGATCAATACTGAGAACAAATTTTGCCCACATCTTTAATAGATGCTGTAAAAAAAAAAGGGAGCTAGCATAATTGGAACATCTAGTAATAGTACTTGTAGGTACTACTTTCATGTAAATTCAAAATTTTAGACCATTAAAATTCAGTCCTAATTATATCTTTGAGCCACAGAGAAGATGAACATTTTCATTTGGGATAAGGATTTAAACATAAAAGGAGTATAATAGTTATATATATATGTGTGTATAAAGTTTACTTTTTTGAAAAAAAGTATAACTTTTTGCTAATGCTTATTGTGTACATTATATCATTCTTTGGTTTCTAACTAAAAATAAGTCTAAAACATTTTCACAAACATTGTTTATACTTTCCTCATAGATTTGTTTGTTAATTAAAGCTATTTTCCCCATTAATTTAAAAAATCTTACAGAATATTAGTTCACATGTCAGCAAAATCTTATTTTCCCCTAAAAGTGGAAACTGCTATAAGTTTTTTTATCTGTATTAACATATTTCTTCTCACAATAAGGCCTATTTTACTGATGGATAAATTTATGCATAGAAGGCCACTTAAATTATAAAGAGTAGATCTGAAATTTGAACTTGGACAGACTCTTGAATGAAACCACATTTTCAAATGAACAGTTGGAACAAAGCAACATTTATTTTTGTTTGCTTGTTTTGTTTATCCTAAAGAAGATCCATAAAGAATAGAGTTCTTTGAAGAGTTACAGATGAGCCCTACAACATCATGTGTATAGGGAGATATTGGACTTGCACTCTTAATAAACTTCACCTCAATCCTCACAATCAGCAAGAAGCTCTTTTTTCCTATCTAAGATGAGGGCCATACCCTCCGAGGTACTTGTCCAAGTTCTGTCCTCAGAAAGGGAAAATGTAGAGTCAAGTATAGATCTCTCTGATCTGAAATGGTTTCATTTCCTTTCAAGAACCAATGTCCAGAATACGGCATGTCCTACAGGGGCCATCAGAATGACTGACAAGGAGAGGGTGGTCATCAGTTTCTGCTGCTGATGACTTCATACACGCTGTGGGGAACCAACACCCAGATGTGCAGTACTGATGTTGAATCAGTCATGTACTATTTTTATACGGTTACCAAATGTTATCTGAAATTGCAAACGAGGCTACAGCATCTTCTTACACAAATGACATAGTTAGGCTTTTTAGTATTAGACTTCTCATTTGTCAGAATGAAATTCCATTTCTAGCCCTTGTTAAGTTTCAAACCATCTGTAAATTGTTTTTCAATGATCCTAGCAACTGATTTTTGTACATTGAGTTGAATCAATCATATAGGTATCAAATTAGACCACAACTGGTTGTTTAATATGCTTCTAGGATTTTTGACTTTTCATCCTGTATCCTAGAAACATTGTGTTCATAGTAACCAGATGGGTGGATGATGGAAAGCAGAGCCGGAGACTATTTAGCCACATCTCATTCTAGATTTCATGAAGCAGAAGCTTTCATAGTGTAGAAGTTGGCAATTCATCAGGTTGTTCTGAAATATGCTGGAGAACATTCCAAAATTAATGACCTCCAAAGAAACTGATAAAATATCATTTGTTTACCTAAAATTAGAGGGCAAGATAATGGCTACACCTAATCGTTTCCCACCTGGGGAGCTGTTGCTAAGCACACACAGCATGACTGGGGGTGTAGTGCCTGTGTGCATTATCAGTCATTATCCGCCTTCCCCAGTGTTCTACCCTGTCTCTTGCTTCCTGGGCTTTTAGCTCAAGATCAGCATCATGTCCCCATTTCTACTTGGGTCTCTGATGACATTTTTTGCCTCATGGAGTCTTTCGTTTCTCAGCAAGAAAATATTGAATGATCAAAAGAAACACTGGCTTTCATTGCAGACCTTCATCTTTTAGTCACAACTTAGGCTCCTAAGCACCACTCCTTATTTTAGGGTGCTTAAAAATACTGCCAGCAGTTATAAATAAATCCCATTGCCTCACACATGGGGATATTTTACCATTCAAAATATGTTAACCAGGTTCACGATGAGGTGAATATTCTTCATAATTTTTCTATCATTCGTATTAACCAGAAACCTCAAATTAATTGGTTATCTGGACTCCATTGACTCGCAATGTTTTTAATCTCTTGCCATATAAGTTGAAAAAGGTCGGGTGTGTTTTGTTAAAATGTGTGTATGTATATATGTGTGTGTATATATATGTGTGTGTGTATACACACGTATATATATATATATTTGTGTATATGTATTTGTAAATTACATAATATAATGCATGTCATACTGCATTATACATTGTAATATATACACGGATGAATGAAAGAAAAGTTTTAATGTTCTATAACTAATCTTAATGACTGGTCATATACCAGCCCACCTAACCACACATGCAGAGAATATATCCCTTACTTTGAAAGGCACTGGTATTAATTTTTCTAGACTATCCCAAATCCTGACTTTAGTTTAGATCTGTGTGTTTTCATGTCCTTGTCCTCTCTGATTTATCCAGGAGAGCTGACATTTTTATTGTGTATTAAAGTTTCTGTGAGTTTCATCTATTGTGTTGTAAGGATATTGTAATTAATTGAACAATGGTCAGCAAACTACAGTCCCTGGACCAAATCTATTTTACCACTGAATTCTGTAAATAAAGTTTTATTGTAACATGGCCATACCTATCTGTTACATAGTGTCTGTGGCTATTTTTACACTGCAGGGAAGAACTGAGTAATTGTAGCAAACTGTGTAGCTTACAAAATTTAAAATATTTATTATCTAGCCCTTTATGGAAAATGTATACTGACCACTAAACTAAATGACAAAGCATTGTGTTTAGCTAATAATTGTTACAAAGAGATTGATATTAGGATATAAGAATACTAGTAAATATTGCTATGCCTTTTAATGTAAAATTCATATAGGAATGGATTATAACTCTGGTTTAATGCTAAATGAATACATGATAAATAAAAATAGGTTTAATCATGCACTTAAATTTTACCCTACATAGTTCTATTTACATTATATATTTCTATATTTTCTTCAGTTCCTATTACAGTATAACAGAGGTATAATTTGGTTTTGCTTATTATTTTGTTGAAAGTGTAATTGTAGAGTTCTTAGTACAGCATCAAGCATTCTACTAGGCACTGGAAAAACAAAGCTTTAAAAAAATGTATTTTCTGTAGTTTAAGCATGGTAGCTGGACACAGGAAAAACACTGCTAATATAATCATTGAGCATATTTTTTCTAAGTATCACAAAAAAACATCAAAACTATGGGACATTATGATTTTTATGTTATGTCACTTGGTAACTATAACTTTAAGAGACAGGTAATATGCCAATCACTATCTGTGTTTTGCTATTTATAGGCCAGGGGCTTAGGAAATTTAAATAACTCATCAAAAGTCACATGACCATTAAGTGACCAAATATGACCTTGAGTCCAGTTCTCCAGATGACCATAGATCAGAATTGCCCTAGTGTTGACTGTTTATGAGGGCTTCTTGATAAAATTATCTCCCGTGGTTAATTAATTTGTATTTTTATTAACATTTTAAGTTTCCATTGAAGCTCTACATGGTTATTACAGTGTGCTGCATAAACTACAATTTGCTGAAAAGAATTGGCTCCCTGAAGAGAGTTTGGCTCAAATTCGAGAAGCAAATGGTTCGGAAGCGTAATCTGTTCCTACTTACACAGATGTTACGTGTTGTGTGATGTCCTTTTCAAACAGCCGCGAGTGGGGAATCTGATTTGTGTGTGTGACAGTCTACACAGGCATGGAGGGCAGCTAAGAAATATAAGATTAGACACCTGCCTGTAAGAGACTTCTAATCTGATTGGAGACCAAATTTAATCAGATAAAAAATCCAAACTGTTATTATAAGGTGACATGTATAAGTGGATTAGACAGAAGATTAATATAAAGATTCAGCACAGAACAATTTCTGGGTCAGGGAAGACTTTAAAGCTAGTACATAATTTGTATCGTGAAGAATATTGTCATTGGTAAAGAGGTAGAAAGTAGAGGGAAAATGTGTTTCAAGTGTGGGATTTATTTATATAGGTTCATTACTTTACTTTAAATAAGAAAGAATAAGGTTGGAGGTTAAAGTGATATTTCAAGTCTAAATCCAAAATTCTTTGTGATATTGGGTTTTCCCCATAAAGAAGGGCTGTCATTATTTAATTTTCTTTTGAAGAATCACTAACATGACTAAGTATTGAAATTTTACCACAGACAATCAAAAGTATGCATGTGTGTGTGTGTGGGGGGGGTGTACTTGTGTTTGGAGTAAGAAGAGATAAGCTTTGCTTTCTACTACAGGTCCCTGGCTTGTATTTATCAAACCCTGTCATAGTTAAATAAACATATTCTGTCAATCAGCTAATCAGTTTGGTCCACCTCACTTAAGAACCAGCATGGCTAGGTCTCAGGCATCATCTCTGAAGTACTTTTGGCCCTATGATCTCTCAAGTGGTCAAATTTAAGATGTGTATGAAATTTATTTTTTTTAGACATTTATATAACTTATGACGTGATCCCCTAGCACCCACCTGACACCATACATAGTTACTACTGAACATTGACTATATTCCCTAGTCTGCACATCCTCATGACTATTTTGTAACTGCCAGTTTGTACTTCTTAATCCCTTCTGTTTCCCCAGCCCCACGAGTGCCCTCCCACCTGGCAACCATCAGTTTGTACTCTGTGGCTGTTCATCTGTTTCTGTTCTATTTATCCATTTAATTTGCTTTTTAGATTCCACATATGAGTGAAATCATATGGTATTTGTCTTTTTCTGACTTATTTCACTTAGCATTATACCATGAAGGCCCATCCGTGTTGTCACAAATGATACAATTTTAAAAATTTTATTCTTTTCACAGCTGAGTAATATTGCATTGTATATATGTACCACATCTTTTTTTTTTTTTTACCCTATCATCAGTCAATGTCAATTAGTTTGCTACCATATCTTGGTTATATAACTAAGTCTCTCTCTCCCTTCCCCTCGATTCCTCTCTCTCTGTAATCTGGAATTCATAGTACTTGCTAGAAAACCTGACAGTAAATTTTCAGTTGATGAAACTATTTACTGTCAAGTCTGTGTAGCCACAGAAATCAGCAGATCTTCACTTTGCAACAAAATTGGTGTGTGCATCTTGTCAACTTAAAGACAACAGCCCTTGAGAGGATCAGTGTCCAAATCATAAACTTCACATCCAGACTACATATGTGCTGTCCTCTGTCACATGTCAAACTTGTCAATCCATTTGGTAAATGTGAAGATGATGAGAAAGGTTTCTAAACCTCTATAAATGATCAATCAAATACAATGTTTGCATCCTTTAATAGACATTATTCTGACTTAGTTAAATAATTAATTCCAAAAAAGGACACTCATAAAAATTTCTTAGAGGATTGATGAAATTATGAAGTATCGGTTGACTAATGAAGAGGTTTGTTTTGTCTGGAGCCAACACATTTGCAAATGCCAAACCAAGTCATCCACATCGATTTGTTGTTGTTTGCTATTTCAGATGATACAACCCCACATTTGACCCAATTAGACTTGGATTTTATCTAAATCTCTGTGTGACCAAAGTCTAAATTTTCCTAGTTTTTACAAAACACTGGTTATGCTTGTATTGTAGCCTAAAATAGTCTATAGGAGGTTAGATTAATTAAAAAGTACTCAGCTATTTTCATGAATAAGGGAAAAGCTGCATAAAAATGGCTGTTTCAGAAACGATGCAAAACTTTTAAAAGCAAAACCAGTAGTCACATGGGATTACAGGAAAGGATAAAGAAATTAAAATTAAAGGTCATAGCCAATGGCATGTCCTTATAACAAAAATACTAGGACTACCATTTTCTTGTCTTTTATAATAGATTTAAACTTTTAAAGGAAAATCATCCATATCTATGGAAACTTATTTAATGATATGCATTAAAATCATAAACAAATACATTACAGAAGTGTTATTTAAAGGTTTGAGTTTATAATATTTAAAACATTTTTTTAGAAATCTAAGAATTAATATTGCCTTTAAAGGAAGATCCAGAATCATACTTATTTATCCTTATACTCTGACCATAACTAAAAGATGGAAATGGCAGATTTTAATAATAGATAAAGATACAGAAAGATTTTTAATACTTATATGGCTATTTGTATTTAAGAAGTATTTTACTCTCTTAAAATAAAAGTTGATAATTGATAGTTTTTAAAAAGTGATATACTGTCATCATTTATTTCAATTATTAGTATATCCATTCATTCCAGTATTTTTGTAGTATTTTTAGAATAGCCATGCCAATAATAGTGTGTTTAGATCACCAGGAAGTTAATTTTCAAGATGTTAGTTTTGTAATTTTCTAGAGTATAAAATGGTTATTTTTTTTAAGATTTTATTTATGTATTTTTTAGAGAGGGGGAGAGAGGGAGAAAAAAAGGGAGAGAGAAACATTGATGTGTGATTGCCTCTCACTTGCCCCCTAGTGGGGACCTGTCCTACAACTGAGGCATGTTCCCTGACTGGGAATCGAACCAGCAGTCCTTTGGTTCACAGGCCAGTGCTCAATGCACTGAGCCACACCAGTCAGGGCTAAAATGGTTAATTTTATCTTTTGTCTTTGCCTCCTTCGTTAAGGAAGAAGACCCCTATAAAAAAATGATGTTAATTGTTACTTTTTAAAAATATCTGCAATGTGTGTGATAATAGATTTCATCTATCATTCTGTATTGAGATAGAGCAAAGCCCTTTACATTAGCTAGTCTGCTATTTGAATGTAAAACCTGTCTCCTCAGTGGTTCCAGAAGGATAACTATGAGTGTTCTGTGAGGAAAGGGTAGGAGTTCAAGCAGTTTAAGCTTGTCATTTTTACATTCCCTATTCTTGCTGTTTCTTCTCATACATCCCTAATTTCTCTGCTTCTCCCTCTTGTGTCGTGATTGGATTAAAGTGTGACTATGACAAGCGGTTTGAATACCAATATTCTATCTCATGTACTCTGCATACACAGTGTTAACATTCAGGTTTAGTGTAATAAAGGAGACACAGAATTTTATTCTCTGGTGAAATGTCATTATTTCTATTTCCATTTTAGGCATTCCTGCCCCTGCCTGATTTTCTTTGAATCATTTTGGTAGTCTGTGCCACCAGCTTTAATGGTGATGATTTGTAACTTTTTTTTAAGAGGATATACTGTCAGGCAGGTACAGAAATTTTCCTTAACTTATCATTTAAATGTATGCTGTTCCCTTCGCACTTGGGTTTTACGTACACCATTAGTGGTGCTTTCTCTTTCTCTATTTGTGTTTGCTGTCTCCTAATGATTGCTCTGTTCTGTCACACAATTCCTTGTTTGTCCTGCCCACACATTTGGCAATGTCATCTGTCAGGTTAGGATTATGCACATCAAGCAAGAGAAGAAAAAAAAATGGAGTATTGAATTATCTTCTATGCTCTGAAATTTATTCATATATTCAGTGACAGGTATTCTTAGCAAATGCCTAACTGTGTGCACTTGTCCTTTGGGGATCAGCACAGATACACCCATTTAGCAGTTGGCTTCAGAATGATTTTGCACTTGCTGAGTACACATCCCCTAACGTGAGGGAAACCAAGCTAAATTTAATCAAGACAGATTCACAAAATGATTAAGGCAGGCACAGAGATTTACAGCTGGAAGGGATCTTTGAGTTTCACAGATAAAACAATTGAGGGCAAGGGAGAGTAAAGTTGGTGGCAGGATACTATAATTAATCTAAAGCCACACAATTAGCAGCAAAGCCAGAATTAAAATTTAAATCTCCAGCTTGATGTGTGCCCTCACACAGTGTGGCCATGCAGTGGCCTGGTGGGAAAGAGTGACGTGCAAAACAAAGGCTCTTGATTCTGAATTGCATCCCGCCTGGAGGATCTGAAAAATAAATAAGCAAATAAAAAGCCTCAGGTTGGCCTCCGGATTTCATCCCTGCCAATCAACATTTGGATCTGAGAGGAGTGTTAGCATGTGTTACCATATCCTTTAGTGCAGCCCCTGCGTATGTGGCCAAGAGCGAACTCGCCATCTGGAAGAGTGAAGCCATCAGAAGAGCTGCAATGGCACGTCGACCTAGATCAGATCAATCCCTGTCGGAGTGTCAGGCGCAACCTGAAGCTGGAGGCCAGAGTTCAGAAGCTTTGCCAGTGCCCTTTTTCCTTTCCAGAACTGGCATGTGGGATGGGCTTGGAGGGAAGGGTAGCAGTAAAATAGGTTATCTCTTAAGAGAACCTTTTAAGATTTGAAACACAAGTAAGCCAGGCTACAAAGGACAAGGATCTGAAAGTAGTCTGCGTGTGTTTGAATTTCAACAGCAGCAACAACAACAAAAAACCCACTTATAGTGGTGATTGGAAGTAGATTTAAGCTGGATAACTTCAACCAGAAAAGTTCAAAAAAAATCAGCCAGATGGCGAGGACTCTCAGAATCTTGTCTTATATTTAATGTTGTTAGAAGAACAAGTATAGGGGAAAATACTAAAGCCATCTCTAAAATATTTTTTTAAATATCAAGTGAAGGAGGAAGCAGATGTTGTACAAAAGAAAGGAAAAAAAAATACTGGATATAAATTCCTCAGAGACAAATGTTGACAAAGTAACCAGAAGGTAATTATAGAAGTTAGAGCTAACTGTTGTTATATAGACTATTTTAAGAAGTAGTTAAATAACGATTAGCTCATCATCCAAAAAGTTAAGATGAGACTAGGTGGCCAATAATCTGACTGAGACTTTAACTGATGTTTTACAAACTATAGGATTGTGCGAAAGAACCTTTAAAAAGGTTCTTTCTAAAATTCTATAACCCTATATAAATATTAGTATAGATATTAGTATAAGACATTTGTATTAGTATAAGATATTTGGTTATGTTTAGATTTATCCTTTATGTTTTAGATGTTTAGGGGTTTTTTTCTCTATTACTCTAGATTCATTTACTAAGGGATTTTTCTAATATTTCTTAGGTTTTTTTTAAATTATCTGGTACTCAGGTATGTTTCTGTGGATAACTCATTCTCATAGAAATTGAGAACTTACAATATGTCAAATGTTCTGTGTCAGGTATTGTGGAGATACAAAACAAAAGAGATTTTGATTCTGTTTACAAGTTGCTTGGTGCCTATAGTGATTCTCAGATTGTACTGTGTTTAACTTTCAGCTACACCCATCAGAATTGCTTCTGTAGGGGGAAGGAAATGAAGTTGAAGTCCAGTGAGACATAGCACGTGCCAGGCTATATTCCCAGGCAGTGAGAGAACCACTGAGGACACAACATTTATCCTCCAGCAGTGGTCTTGGTACCAAATTGTCATCCATATTGTGTACAGCACAACAGACAACATGCTGTACCAGGTTTATTTCACTTAGAGAGAGGGCATAGAATGGGAAAGAGAGTATTCATCACATAATATTTCCTCCAAGTTCATACAGTAATCCATTTAGTTACTGCTTTCCAACCGTCACGAGGGGATTGCTCAGTTTTAAGGGTTGAGACCATCCAGTTGTGTGCAGGTAAGCCAGCCTCATGTGCCAGGGCCTGTGAGCCTGTCTGACTGGCCTGCTGAAGGGCCGTGCTTTTTACAGGGGGCATTGCATATGGTGGCCAAGGCTTTTATTTTCTAGCAAGTGTTTGTACTTTTTTTGGGGGGGTCTATATGTTCATTCAGGGCCCCAGTCACAGATGTATTTTCCCAGAGTTAATAAATAATGAAGTCTGCTAACACAGTTCCTTGTTCAAGCATTTTCAAATAAACAGTGCTGAAGAAGGTAAACCCTAGACCACCTTCCAAAAGGTGAAAGGGATAGCCTGCTGTTAATCCTTTCTCCCAAATGGTCTGTGAGAAGAAAAGGGTTATAATGAGCACTGTGTTTCAAGTAGATTGTCTTGTAGCAGATTTAAAAGGAGGTACTGCCAGTGAGACTGGTTGTGGGGGGCGGGCAGAGCTAGTGAGCAGCGCAGAGCATATTGTAGACACTCAGTGTGCGTAAAGCAATGAAAGGACCACTATGGTAGGTTAAATGAAAAAATAATAAGGATATATGAAGAATATGTTGGAAATGAACATGGCAAGAGGGGACAGATCAGATCACTGTGCTGCAGGTACTGAGGCCAGAAATGAAACCTTGGTCAGGAACCTATAACACGTCAACAGTTAGTTAATCTGGTTCGGAGACTCAAAGTGAGTAGAGAGTGAATGAGAAGTTTCATCTTATATAGAAATAAAACATGAATATGATGATTTTAAAGCACATAGGCAGAAGAAAATAAATGAACAACATACAGTTTATTAAGGACCATATAGACATCCTGGATAGATTCTAGAAATAGTCATCTCTCCCTTTCATTAAATAAATATAGTTAAAGTTTAACATAGATACCTAAACTTGAATTTTACATAGATCCTGGAATCAGTATGTCTTATGAGATACTGTACATTTATCTTAAATACAACCCCCCATCAATAAGTGAAACAGAGATAAAACAAATAATTTATTTACTAAGTAAATTATTTATTGAGTGACTCCTATGCACCAAGCACTGTCCAGGCACTTGTGAACTTCAGTGGAAAATAAAATAAAACCAATGGAAACCCCATTATGATAACAATAAATAAATGCATATAATGTTATAAGGTGGAAAGTACTATGGAAAATAAATGAATATGTAATAAAATCCAAAGGCTTTAGTAAGTTGCTTAGATTTGTTTATAATCTTTTTAAAAATAAATACTCTTATTCTATAGAATTTTAAAAAGAAAAGAGCATAGTTCAAATTATTTACTGAATGTTTTGGTTTAGAGTAAATAATCGTTATGTAACTTCAAATAACCTGTTTTTTAACATATACATTTTCAGTAATAAAAAATAAATATAGATTATTGCAAGCATTCAAAAAAGAGTCAAATCTTGTTTTGCTCTATTTTTTCCTGGTAAAATTAACATGTAATAGAATTACTGGAAATCATAATGTTATTTCCATATCAAAATTTGTATCAATAGTTTATTATTTCATTAAAGCTCCTCAGTATATATCCAGAGAATGAATTTATACATTTGGAATTCACTCCAATTCCTTCCTTTCTCTTCCTCCATCCATTATCTTGTTTATGAAAAAGAATGAAAGTGAAACAATTTATTTGACTATGAAAAATTTCTCAAAAATTCCTGAGGAAAATAAAAGTGTTCCATAAAGTGATTTAGGGAGACAATGCTCCCAGCATTGGCCGAGGTCTTAAATGGCAGATATATCACAATGTTTCGTATGACTTCAGATTGATGCTATATATACTGTGCGTGCTCTCAGCCAGGCTTATCAAATCTCTCCCACTACTGTGGTTCATAAGTGTAAACTGAATTCACATAGTATGCAGAGAACTCACAGAAGCCCACTCTTTCCTCTCAACCAGAGCCAGTACGGAAGGATTACTGAATAACCTCAAAGACTGGGAACTTTAACTTGGCACCCACAGATTTGGTAGGATCCGAGAAAACATCATGAAATTGAGTGGAAATGTAGTGTGTCTGTGCATTCTTTTTTTTTCTGAAAAGAGCATCCAAACATTTATCAGATTCTCTCAAAAGTTTCCACAACTTTAAATACTATTTCTCTGTCAACTTTAGAAGTTCCAGAAATCCAGACTGAGAGGGTGGCCCCTTTAGTGGACAGGCACCCAAAGAGGGCTTAGAATTGAGCGACATTCTTTGATTTTTATTTTACTAATTTTTTCTGGATGTGACACTGGCTTGGGCTTGGACAGAAAATGTCCACGCTATTTTCTATTGCTGTGGGTGTTATGGTTATCTAAATGTTCACAGGATACCAAAGGAACCTGCAAAAATGAGCAAGAAGCCAACTGGCCCATGGTGTCAAAAGGTGAATAAGCAGACTCTTGATAGAAGCCAAATACTTTCTGATGCCACATTCAGTCCAGTAAATGTAGGGCAGAATGGAGTGGGCCTTTGGAATACCTGTACTCATGGTGGATATCTGAAATACCTAGTCTGGCTCCTAAACACATACTGGCAAACTCTGACAATTCACACAAGGTAAAGTTTTACTCTGGGAGATATTTCACAATTATAAAGAGGATTGTAGGTATCACAATATTTTATGTACACTTTACCCTTTATTTAAAATAATTGAAAATTCTCTGTCTCATTTTAAAGCTATTTCACTTCTAAAAAATGAGTCAGTCCATTAAAACTTTTTTAAAATAATATATATTTTAATAAAATCAGTCACTTGAAAAAAAATCTTTCAATGTGTCCGAATGTAGTATAGTGTTTCACTTCTACCTCATTCCAAAAACCCAACACAGAAATGAGTAGAGGACAAACCTAATTGGATCCTGTTGGAAAATCTGACTCCTGCCAATAGGAAGCTTTTTAGTGCCTCAACTACTGGCAGCTGTGGATGGCGTGGAAACCTGAGGCTGCAGAATGCAGGATGGCTGACGATGGCTCTCTTCTCAGAGTGGAAGGGGCTCTGGCCTCGAAGTCGGGTGAACTGTTCCAACCAGTGCACAGCCACTTTCCAGTTTAGGGACTTGGCAAATCACATAAACATTTGTAACTTGATCTTTTTAACTAAAGCAAACACTTATTCGGATTTATTTATTTTTCAGTGTCTTCTGTTTGTGCCATAATTCCATCTAGAATTCCACATTGTGTTGTCACATCTCCCAGACTGTGACAGTTTTTCAGAGTTTCTGTTTACTGTCTTTTATAGTTTTAAGAAATACTGGTTAAGTATTTTGTAAAATGCTCCTCAGTGGGTGTCTGTCTAATGGTTAGACTGGGTTTTGGATTTGAGGAGAAAGATTGCAGGAGTAAAGTGTCATTTTGATGAAATCATATCAAGGGTACATGCCATCAACATGATTTGCAACTGTTGATGTTAATCTTAATCACCTGGCTGAGGGAGCATTTCTCAGGCTTCCGCACTCTAAAGTTAGTCCCTTTTAATAGGTAGGTAGGAATTGCTTCCTGTTGTTGTAGCTTGCATTTTCCAGAAGGGAAATAATGACCATGTTGTTTTTGAGTCTATACATCTCTTCCTTGGTGAGTTACCTGTTCAGAACTTTTGCCGATGTTTTGAATTTTTTTTTATTGTTGAGTTTCAAGATTTTTTTGTGTATTTTGGATACAAGTCCTCTTTTTATATATGTATTTTGCAAATATTTTCTTCCAGTATGTGGTTATTTTTTAAAAATTTTCTTTATAGTATCTTTCACAAGCATAGTGATCTAGTTTTAATAAAATACCAATTGCCATATTTTTCCCATAGATTGTGCTTTTGGCATTATATCTAAAACTTCATCACCAAATTGAAAGCCACATCAATTTTCCTGTTTTCTTCTAGAAGTTGCACAGTTATGTTTAGGACTACAACCCTCTTTGTGTTCATTGTATTCATTTTTGTGAAAGTTTTGAGCTTTGTGTCAAGTGTCTTTTTTTTTTTGCATTGGACATCAAATTTTTCCAGAATCATTTGTTGAAAATACTCTTTTCTCCATTGAAGTACCTTTACTTCTTTATCAAAAATAGGGCTTTCTATTCTGTCCAACTGATATGTGTCTATACTTTCATTAATACCACATTCTCAAGATTACTATAGCTTAACAGTGCATCTTGAAGTCAGGTAGGGTGAACCAGCCATCTTTGTTCTTCTTCAGTATTGTGTTGGCTATTCCACATCTCTTTTGACTGTACTTATAAATTTTAGAATCAGATTGTTGATATATACAAAATAGCTTGATGAGATTTTGATGGAACTGCATTAAATCTATAATACTGAGTATTCTAATCCATAAATGTGGAACATCTCTCCATTTCCTTAGATTTTCTTTTATTTAATTTTATTAGAGTATTGTAAGTTTCCACATATAGATTCTGTACATCTTTGGTTACATTTAAAACTGGTATTTCATTTTTAATGCAGTTACAAATGCTAATATTTTCAAATTTGAAGTTCTAATTGTTCATTGCTCGAATGTAGGGCAACAGTTGATTTTTGTATATTTATCATCTATCCTGCAACTTCTATACTCACTGTGAGTTCTAGAAGTTTGTTGTAGATTTATGACTCTTTATTTTACTCGATAAGGTAAGAGTAACAATTCCCACCTGATATTCCAATTTAAAAATTAACTAAAATACCATACATGACTGGCCAACACAAAACTTCAGACATAGTAAGAACTTAGTAAGTATAATTTTTAATTTCAACAAAATAAATTTGATGTACAGACTGTTCTCATAATTTCTTTGAAAAATCCTAAGTAAAATCTTTTCTTTCCCTATTTGTGTTATTAATTAAAAATAGTTAAAGAAGCATATAAGTGTGTGATTCTATGTTCTCTGTAACTAATTGTCTTTTTATTTTGTAAATTTGAGACAAAGATGATATTATTAATGCATGTGTTTTAAATTATTTTTATAGTATTTTCTTTTTTTTGCATCATCTCAGAGTTCTCCTTTACTTTTTTATCGTTGTTTGAAAAAAGTCATTTAAAAATAAAATACTTCATACTTATATATAGACATGTTGTTGTACTAGATTTTATCTATAATACTATACAGATGCTGAATCCAACCCAATGAATTACAGTCTTTAACTTTATTGAACAGGAAGTACTCATAAGGTTAGAAAAAGTTTGTAACTCATTCTTGACCTTTCTTTAAAGTACAATTTAGTCAATCAAAGTAGTCATCAGTGAGGGAATAAAAGAGCTTTACAAACTTCATGAGACAGAAATTATACAATGGCGAAAAGCATTGAAAGAAGAGATGGATTGGAACAAAGAGGAAATGGGGTACCAGAGCCAGAAGAGCCAACTCATCATTTTCCATTTTTATTGAGCAAAAGAACCTTTTTTTGGTTGTTACTAATATTTCATATTTCCAAGCTTTGCACCAAAATTTTTTATTTCTCAAAGCACAAAATTTCCAGTTGAGTACATTTGAAGATCTATTTGGCTTTCTGGGACAACTCATCAATCAGGCAACCTCCCACCCGGCAAGCAGAGAGGAGACCCAAAAAGCTGTGCAGTGTGGATTGTATGGAAGGCTCTTATAGGTAGAAACTGGGCGTCACAAGGACATCATCAACAAAAGAAAAGAAAAGCTTATTTTGAGCAATGCTACTTCCCCTCATGGAAGGCAGGTGTGCTATCAGGAAGATTGCCTCTGCTTCTTCAGGGGGACAGAGAGGGTTTAGGGATCAGATTACCTCACTGTAACTGACCAGAAAATTTCAGACTGACCAATTAAGATTATCTTCCTGGGGAATATTAAAATATAATTAGGTCAAATATGAAGTCTAGGTTTATTGCCATGAGCTTTACCACAAGTGACTCCATTTAAGATCTGTGGTTTTCTCTTCAACAGATTCAATGTCTTGATTTCAGTCTAAGTATCTGCATTTGAACAACATCAAGGTAGTCTGTGGGAGGTATTTTGAGAAGCAGTTAATGTGTACTGAATCGTGTTTCCCTCAAATCATATCTTAACCCTAACCCCCAATGTAGCAGACCATAATGGTACAGGGGCCCTTCGAGGAGGTAATTAAGATTAAATGGGGTTATAACAGTAGTGGCATTATTCAGTAGATCTGGTGTCCCTTATTAGAAGAGGAAGAGATGCCTGAGGTGCATGTCACAGAGAAAGGCCTTGTGAGAACACAGTGAGAAGGCAGCCACCGACCAGTTAAGGAGAGAGGTTGCAGGAGAAACCAAACCTGCTAAAACCTCGAATTTAACTTCCTATCTCCAGACCTATGGCAAAATAAATTTCTGTTTTCTAAGTCACCCAGGCTGTGATATTTTGTTAGGGCAGCCCTCACAAACTAATACAGTCTTCTAGAACATCATTTATGCTACGTGTCTACTCTATGGTAGGTATTTTTTTATATAAGTGCACTGAGTACTAAATACACAGGATTCCCTCCTTTACAGAACACATAATTTAGTGTATATTATTCATTTAAAAATAGAAAAAAATCGAAGCCAACAAGATCAAGATACAGAAACACAGCCCTGGCTGGTGTGGCTCCATGGATTGAGAATCGGCCAGGGAACCAAAGGGTCACTGGTTCAATTCCCAAGGCACATGCCTGGGGTGTGGGTCTAGTCCCCAGTAAGGGACATAGGAGAGGCAACCACACATTAATATTTCTTCTCTCCCTCTCTTTCTTCCTCCTTTCCCCTCTGTCTAAAAATAAATAAATAAAATCTTTTTTAAAAAGATACAGAAACATCACAACTTCTTTATTTCTCAAGAGAAGTCATCTGTCAAGGGGTATTTTTTTCAAGAAGTTAGAGTTTTATTGGAAAACTAGTATATATATATGCAGAAAGAATAAATGGACACTGAGAATTGTAAAACCTTATAGTTCTAATTATACTCATATTAGTTTTTATTTTTTACATCAATATTATTCTGTTAGTTTCAGATGTAGTTAGACAATCATGTACTTGACAGAGTACAAGATTCAAATAAAAACATGGCCCGATCCATAGTTGTTACGATATTATTGATATTACCAATGATGTAATTTATATCTCTGCGAGTATTCTGTAACTGCCAATCTGTACTGCTTAATCCCTTTACCATATTCACCCAGTCTCCAGCCCCAATCCCCTCTGTCAACCATCAGTCTGCCCCTCTGTATCTATGAGTCTGTTTCCATTTTGCTTGTTTATTTTGTTCTTTAGAATCCATGTATAAGTGGAATCATATGGTATCTGTTTTCCTCTGTCTGATTCATTTCACTTAGTATAATATTGCACAATGAGTATAGTTTTTGATTCTTGATTGTCTCTGTATTTAATCCTCCTGAAACAGAAAAGTGGAATCAATTGCTCTTGGAAATAGCACTACTTTAAAAAAAGCTTAATTGGGAACTTGGAATCTTCTTTTATTGTGGTCAAAAGCAAAGTCCTGGTGGATGATTACTTGGAGTGCTAATCCAGCCACCTAGTCAAGTGCCAGACTTGCACACTGTAAGCCTGAATATCTGCATCTGGTGTTTAGAGGGAAGAGGAAGCATCATTCTCTCAAGAGATATCCCGGGAGCAGTTCTGCTAGAGCATCTCTGCTATTCACAACTGACAGAATGGTCAGGGAGTTTGGAATTTGTACATGGAGGAGAAAGTCCAACTCCAATACGAAGTCTGGCCAAATATCTTGTCACAAGCTGGGAAGGAGCTAATGTTCACAGCATGATTCCTGCAGGTGCTCACACTTGTAGAACTGTAACTGAGTATCAAAAAGGGGCTATTCTTTTGTTTGCACTCTTGGCAAAAAGCCCCACAGACGCTGCTGCCTCTTCAGGTTAGTCTGGGGTTCTTCCTACTACTGTGTTACCATCCACAACCTGCCTACAGGCAGAAGGTCAGGGCAGAGGTCCAACCTCCCTTTCCTGTCAGATAGAGAGGAGTTGCACAGCCTCCAAAGGGCTAGGCAGAAAATAATGAAAACCATTTTTTGAAGAGATGAAAGGTGTAAACCAGGGATGACAGAACAAAACCAAGTTGCCAAACCCGAATGGCTGCATGGGTGCTAGCAGCCAAAACAGGACAAAAAAAAAAAAAAAAACAAGCTTGCTGATGAGCAGAGATTCTACTGATAAACAAACTGGTTAATATAATGGAAATATGATCAACCTGAAAGAAGTCTGAAGGTGGACTACAAATGCTTAGGACATCTTCTTTAAGGGTATTCTGGGTGTATTTAAAGGACTCAGATGCAAAAACAGCATGCATGTTGAAGAAAAGTATGAAAAGGGGAGAGCATGTTTTTGTGTTCATTCTTCTTGGCACTCCATGCTGTTTGCACCATTAGTTCTTTTCCTTCCTGCTTCAACTTGGTAATAGAAATCCTTGTTTAATCCTAGTGGATGTAATATGCACAATGTTAGAAAGTGCATTCTCAGCTCATGTGGTTACACTTCTTTCTAAGTATTGGCCTAGAGAAGCTGAAAGACATAAAGGGACATGGCTTTGGTGGTTGAACACATAGTCACTGCTATCGTGTTCTTTATATCTGTGGAGTCTGCATCATTTCTGATATAACCATTATTAGGTAGATAAAATTAAATAGTTGGTGTGCGAAAGGGCATTGACTGTGTGACAGACCAATCCAAAAGGGTAAAGAAATCGTTAACATCAATTATACTCTATCCAGGGGTGTCCAACCTCTTGGCATCTCTGCACCACACCGGAAGAAGAGTTGTCTTGGGCCACATATTAAATACACTGTGACACGTATCACACACACACACAAAATCTCATAATGTTTTAAGCAAATTTATGATTTTGCACCAAGCTGCATTCACAGGCATCCTGGGCTGCGTGCGGCCCATGGGCAAAGCTTGGACACCCTTCTTTGTTTGGATAATCTTTTATGTTACTCATCTAGAAGGCAATTAAGATAGGGGTAACTATTCCCTTTGTCATGATCATAATGCCAAGATTCATAAAGGTAAGTATTTTTTCCTACCTTCCCCACATTCAGCCACCAGCAACTAGCAGATTTGGAACTTAAACTGGATTGTTGCTCCCTGCTGGTGTGCTTTCCTGTATCTGATTGTCTTTCTCATAAAGCAGAAACAGCTCTATAAATGGACAGTGTTCCTGAAAGGAGTTGCTAATTTCGATGGGCCAGTTGAATCCACTACTAGTTACTGCAGCTGGAAGACCTAGAACAAAGAGACCCACAATCATATCAGAAGGATCAATGGAAAGAGCTTGCAATGGATCCAGTTTGTGTAGAAGTCAGCTAGCACCAACTCACAAGAGCTAACTGTCAGCATCTCTTCATAATTCCATGTTCAGTAGCTTGAAACCAGTAGCTTAAAATTGGTGGGAGTATTGACATCAGAGAAATAAGCAAATGCTATGAACATTCAGAGCTTTTTCCTCTAGACAGACAGTTAAATATTTATTAGCACATTGGGGAGGGAGGTACATTATGAGTAATGAGTACTAGAAAAAGCATGGTCTTCAGAGTAAAAAAAAACAGTTTGAATGAGAGAGTAGAGTGACTTTGGCAGCATTGCTTGTTTTCTCTGAATCTCCTTTCTTCAAAGAATAAGCAGCTCGTTACCTCCTTTCAGAATTGTAGGATTAATGATCATGTATGTAAGTGGTGACATACAAAAGGCAGTCGATTTTAGGAATTATTATTAGAATTATTAGAACCTCACTGCTTTTTCCTTTTGTGACAAGTTTCCACATGAGTAAAGCTAAAATCATGGTAGTGCTCTGTGGAAGACATGTGACATTGGAGAAAAGATTTTTAAAAATGGATAAAAATGATAAAATCTGTTAGGCTCTTTAGAAACAGGTACCATTATAATTCTAGCTATTTACTGTTACAACAAAATACAACACAGTAAAAAACCCAGCTAAGAGAGAGCTACTTTTGCCAAATTGAAATAACAGGAGGTAAATGGCACTGCTCTCCTCCAAAGGATCTGTGGATTTATAAATTGGTTGGTTGGAAGCATAGGGTTTTGGTTATTTTGTTTTATATGATTCACAGCACCAAGCACTGCAGTCCTAATTTTATCCTGGGGCATCCATTCAATACTTGCTTGGAGAGAATAGTATCACCAACTGCGTCCTCATAAGCACAGCCAAATATCCAAGCTTCTTTTTCCTGTTTGGAGAGAAATACATGCTAAAGAGCATCTATGAAGCCTAAGCTTATTTTTTGGGGGGTGCAACCCAACTCTTGTATCAAAGCAATAGTTTAGATTAGCAGTGAGTTTCCATGAAAAGCATTTTACTCCAACACTCAAGAACTCAGAGAACATGAGACAGGACAAATATTGTCAAATCTTCAAAAATATACCAGGCTGTAAACAAAGAAGCATCAAACCAGCAACAAACAGCCCAGAAGCAAAAACAAGCACACAACAATAAAACAATGAAAACTTGCTTCTGTTTAGTGAAAATGCCAAGGGGCTTCACTGCTCTGGGCATCTCCAACCCAGGGAAATTGGTGCCTTCTTAGCGCTTCAGGCACACTGCATTGAAGGGGCGTAAAGCAAGCTGCAGTGCACGCTAATGCCATACACAACAAGCCAGTCAGTAGGAAGTCCCCTACAGGGGCATGATTTCATGCTGAAAATAACAGCTTTGGAAGTACCTCATTTTCGGCTTATTCTATGAAAAGAGAGCTGTTAAATATCAAGCAGTCACAATGAGTCATATACATGATTGTGTGTATATTTTTTGAAACCTGGTAATGA
Organism: Tonatia bakeri; assembly: GCA_004024845.1. Lineage (NCBI taxonomy): Eukaryota > Metazoa > Chordata > Mammalia > Chiroptera > Phyllostomidae > Tonatia > Tonatia bakeri. The sequence goes on from PVIA01005263.1 coordinate 57,880, forward strand.
AGTATAATTAATGGCTTTGGTTAATAAGGTAGTTAAAAGGTCCTTCACTCAAAAGAAAGTGAAATACAGAAGGGTGGCTGTGGGTCAGGAGGTCTTTGAAATGGGTGTGAAATTTGCCTTTGCTTTTTTGTATTCAAATGTGTAAACACATCTACAGGGCTGAGGTTTAGGTTCTGAAATGTAAGGTTATAGTGATAACAAAGTATGTTTTGTTGTCTCCTTTTTTAAGAGCTGTTCCCAAATTGTTGGCTGACTTTCAGAAGGAAAAATATCTTAAAGAACTGGCAAAATGACCAATAGTTAACTTGGTATACCATTCCCAATACAGGAAACAAATATTTCACTTTATGTTCCAAGAGAAATGAGACTCTGTTAGGAAATACTAGCATCAGGAAACTGGAATAGTTTTGGATGAGGAAGTGTAGTTACTTACGTGCAATCTCCAAAATAATACCTATACAATTTTGCACTTGTTTATTTGCTTTGTGATACCAATAGCGTCAGAGGGCTGCTAATAAATAAGAAATTGATCTGAAATACAAACCAGTCTTCCCAGGCCCCAGAATGGAATTGGTCATGATGGATTTTCCTTATTCTCTTAATCATTGACAAGTGCTCTTGCATCCCCAACTTTTCAGAGAAACCATTACAAAAAATTACAGGCTTACTTCATTGTTCCATATCTTGGTTGGCTTCTGCAATACTTCTTCCTACAACTCTCAGTTCCTCTGTATATTAGTAGGTATTTAAGGTTTGCCTTCATAACTGTAGCAATCTATAAATTCCTTTAAAGGGTATTTTGTCTTAGGAACTAGGGAACTCAAATGTATCAGACCAAAAATTTGATTTTACTTGTAGTGAAAATAGTAGAGCACTATAACAAAAATCAAATGGTCTAGTGGTGCAAACAAATAAAATAGGCCCTCTGCCAGGAAAAGGCCTGATGGAGTTCTTGCTTCAAGCATGAAAAGTAAGGCCACCTGACCGTGACAAAGATGCATGGTATTTTGTTCTTTATTGAAAATTCTGGCTTTTATAGGGCTGGTGGCCAGTGACGAAAAGCAGCCATGGATCCGTTGACTAGCGCTTTGCAACTCTGCACCAGTTATTTTGGATGAGAGTTGTGTTCTCAGGCAATAAATATGTGCAAACTGGAAATGATGAGTTTCTGGATCCCTGCAAAGCATCTTTCTTTTTTTTTTTTTTTAATCCAATCACAGCAGCATATTAGGCAGAAGAATTCATTTGAAAATGTACAGAGACAGTACTGCATTCTAGGGAAGGCACATTATTGTGTAGATTTGGAAACATCTTTTTATACCTAATTGGATTTCTGTGGTTCTTAATTAAATGTTACAATTCACGTCAGCTATTGGCTGCACAAGCTCTAAGTTTGAGGGAAGTAATTGTGGAGCTATAATTTCAGTTTAGCATTCATCTTTAGTATGTAGGACACTGGCCTAGAACTTGAAATAGCAGATTAAGCATTTTGCTTCCTAGTTTTTGTGAACTAACGGCTTAATGCTTTGAAGCTTATTTCTTCTTTTACAAGAGAGAATCTTCAGAAGAATAATGAGGCCAAAATTACTCTGAGCTGCTTGGACAGAGTCAAGCTTACAGGATTCCTGATGATGGTGTTATTTAAAAAAAAAAAAAAAAGTATTATTAACCATGACCTTTGACTGAAATGAGTTTAAATTCACTGCAACAAACACACACACACACACATATCTAAGGTAAATACATTTTCAGAGACACGTGAGGACGGAAGGTGCTCACACACGCTCCCGTTTGCTCACTCCAGTGCACAAGTTCTCGCTCTCTATTTAATAATAATATTATCATAGTTTTTTGTTATTTTGAGGTTAGCTAAGCTTTATAATACCTATTATTTAAATGCAGCAAACATTTATTGTACAACTAATTAAGATTCAAGTACTCAATTTGGCACAGCAGTAATTTAGTACAGTATGGTCCCTCCTCTCAAAAGGCTCACAATAGAGAGTCAGTAATAAATATTTAAATGGCTCATTGTTCTACAAGGCAACATTAAATAAAAACCACCTGAAGTATAAAATTTTTAACAGAAAAAAAGATTAATTCTGATGAGGATAAGCAGTAGACAGAAAACTTCCAAAAAGCAATGTCTTTTAAGTTATAAATGGAAGACTGAAAAAGATCTTGCTAAGTGAAAACTAAGGGAAGCTCATTTTCTACAAGCCGAAAAAAATCCCCTGAGAAACATCCAGAAAACTGATGAAGATTTAGGGAGCACATTTGTTGTGTTTTTATTATTTTCTTTATTAACAACTATGAAGGGATGTTTTCGTTGCAAGATTGGCTAATAAAGGAACTCTGTGAGTTTTTCTGGTTGAGGACTATCCCCTGGAAGCTGGAGGTTCTGACGATTTCTTTTTTTTAGTCTGCTACCTATGATAGATATTATTAGCAGTCCAATTTCCTCTCAACTACATAGTATTGCTAGCTTGCAAAAAAATGAAATACTTTTTCAGCTACTTTCATATCTCAGGTTCAATATCTGAAAGTTATGGTGCTTTTCTACCCTAATTTGCCGAATTTCATATATTTATAATCAAGTGTACTGGGTTTTAGAACATGCTACACCCAAATACAGAAATACAGAACCATTGAGATATTAAGTATTTTAAACGAAAGGAATTTGAGAAATGGTAGGTGCAGGAAGGACTCTGACCTCCCACATCTCCCCTGAAGCAGATTGTAAGAGGTGCCCTCTGGGTACACAGAGGGAAGAAGCATCCTTGTCTGCTGAGGCAGAAGGATGCCAGTAGGAAGCCCAATGAACAGGCCTTTCAGCCAGTTTATTACCCTTCCCTAATACTCGCTGGCCCTATCACATTTTTCTATGATTTGTCATTCTTCATTAAGCCTAATATCAAAAAGTTTAGGTATAACTGTTTCTTAGGGTCTTCAGTTTTTAAAAAAGACTCCAGTATCATAGAAACTTACATATAGTAAATATGTATGCTTTTTTTGTAACTTTGTCTTTTGTTAGTCCAATTTACAGGCCTCAGTGGGAAAACATGGGAAAATAGTAGAAAACATAATTTTCCCCTCCCCTACACATGCTTGTGATGTTCACTTGTTTGTGTTAAAACTAATCATTGTTTTATTAAGTATGTCATATTCTACCATACAGCACAAGTCTCCTCAGTTTAAAGACAGGAAAAGTAAGACTAAACGAAGTTAAAGGCTTTGTCAAAGTTTCACCAAGTAGCTGGTAGTAGATCTGGATCTAAATCCTGCAATTTTTTTTTGTCTTTTATAACTCATTTATTTCCATTGTTGGGGAAAAATAATATTTCTTCTACCCTTCTAAGTTATTGGCTATGATTCCTTCTGCAATAATCACACTAAAAATATTAACAGGAGAAAAATAAACAGAAGTTTAATAACATGTATGCCTCCTGCATACATGAAAGCAATTTAAGAAACTGAGGACCTTCTAAAAAATGGCCCAAGGAGACATCTTCAATGTCTCCAGCTAGAAACAGAAGAAGGTGTGTAGGATCTGGAGAGGCAGTTGAGGGAGGTTGTCAGGCCAAACACAGTAAAGGAGCATGTGGTTGTTATGCAGATTTCTCCACTGATAGTAGTTTCTGGGTACATTACAAATAGAGATGTCCCTTATAAATGTAAATTTCTCTTACAATAAAAGGGCAACTTCTACTTTATTTTTAGGCCTTCTCCTTTGTTGGCTGTCTCTTAAAAATAACCAGTCTGAAATAATCCACATACTGGGGTGGCAAATTCTATTCCCTCTCACAGCTGTACTGTACTACGCTTTCCTCTACAATAGATGCTTTAAAGACATAATTATGGCCAATTTGTTATTGACAACTATTGGAACATTTATTTCCTCAGAAAATGAAAAAATACTTATTTTCTCTTCAGTTGGCAGGTTCAGTTTTATAATTTGAGTACCTATGTCAGTATGGATCAGTTAAAACTTTGACAGAAATGGAGCAGTTAAATTTTGCTGAATTTACACAATTCTTCTTTTCAGTCCTTGACCTTATTACATACAATAACATATCAGGATACTCGATTTTTTTTTTGCCTGATTGCCTTTATATAGTAGATTCCTACTGCCCATTTACCAGAATTTCTCTGCCCTACAGATAATCTGCAAATGATTAATTTAGTTGTGTCAACCAAAATATGTTTCAGAATGTAATAAAAATTTTAAAGCATTCATTTGAGCTAAAAACGCTGCAGCCAAGACAGATTCAGGCAGCAACCTGACTGTTCCACTGAGGCGAAAAAGAAGCCACTTTTCATAGCAAAAGTTCCCACCTAGGTTATTAATTAGACCCATTTTATGCAAATAAACTATTCAAATTGTGCACTTCTGATTGGACGCAGCAGATCTCAGACCATGGGTAGAAAGGTAAAATCAGGGTTTCCCTGAAGTTGTTGACTCAGATGGTGCAAAAAAGAAGGGCATATGGTGCAGGAAGCCAAGAGTTCTCTCAATTTCTTTTCAGTCTAGAGATTTCATGAGCAGCCCCAGTCAGCAAATGGCCTCTAGGATCTTGCTATTTATAAAACTTGGGCCCCTGTTTGAGCATGAGGAGTCCAGCTCAGCAGATAAATTTCACATTAAATGAATCTGTCTTCTCTGTGTCCATAGTTGCTACACTAAAATTTCAGAATACCAAATGGGATTCTATTTACACAGTTGTTTCTCCACATATTTATTCTTAGGACATTAAAATGCTCACATGGTACCTACAAAGAAGGCATCATTTAGTCTTTCCATTCCTAGACTCTCAGAATTAAGTGATTAATGGAGGTTAATTGGGAGATGATCTGAGCAAGGATGGACATGAAGATAGGCATTTTGATTTGGGATGAGTCAAAAATCCAAAATTAAAAGATGTTTAAACACACATAGCTTAAGAAAAGAATATGTGGACTAAAATCTCAGGAAAATATATGTATAAAAAACTTTGAAATGAGCAAAATAAGAAAAAATACTAGGTGTCTTTACTGGGGTTATGGTACCTTTCCCTTAGTGAGTGTGACTACTTTACCCCCCTGTTATAGAAAACTGGCTGTGGAAAACCATGGCAGCCTAAACACCTTGCAGGCAGTAATAGGGAAAAAAAAGTGTTTATTTGGGATCGAAGGATCGGTGACACACATTCAGACATGAGCCCAAACAGTGCCACCCTCCCCACCAGCAGAAGAGGGGCTTTGAGAATTTTAAAGGAAAAAAAGGGAGGAAGATGCGGTAAGTTGAATGAAAGAATGTATTGGTGCTCAATGGTGTAAACTTGGATTTGTACCTTATAGATTGGTTTGAAATTTGGTCATCAGACGGAAGGATAGATTTGTACTGCATCATTTGGTTAGCAACTTGGTCAGCAGCAAAGTCCATTGTCATTAGCCCTTACACACAGGATATTCTTGTTCTTACTAACTTCTTGAAATGTTGGCAGTTTGGTCGAGTTTGGAAGATGAAGAGAAGACATGCAGGGCAGTTCCTCCGCAATAACTCCTTTGGTTTTAGTTTAATGTGACTCTACTAATGTTAGACTTCACACCAACAGTCTTACCAACGATCCTGAGAAAAGCAAATGGATTGTGCTTCATGAAATGTGATTGATTATTGCCCAGTAGTCAGTCTTACATCATTCGTAAATTTATTTCAGCATTTATTATTACCTAGATATCAGTATTTATTTGAATTCTCCTTTTAACAGGTTATAACATCTTAACACTCTTCTAATTGATAAGAAATCGACACATGGTTATTTAAAATTGTATGAGATTCATGACTTCTTTATTTTTTCAAAAATTATTTAACAGTAAACTCATTGGTTCTAAATTCTGGTGTGCATTGCAATCTGCTGCTGGTGGGGAGGCGCTTGTTCAGACACAGACCACTGGGCCCTCTTTCCAGAGTTTCTGAATCAGAATCCCTGGGTGTGGCCCAAGAAGTTGCATTTCAGCAAGTGCCAGGCAATATGGATGGTGCTGGTCCAGAGATTATACTGTCAGAACCTCTGGCATGAATCATAGTCACCCTTGCTGATGATTACAATCCTGAGAAACCTTCATTTTACCTAAGCAGAGAGATATGCATTCGGAAACCTTATTTGCAGCTATAAACTATTTTCAGATCCCTATGTGAAAAGGATGTTTCTAGTCCTTTCATTCCACCCCCCCCCCCCATTGCTGGATAAATCAGCCTCTTAAGTCTCCTGATTTGAGCATTAGAAATAGTGGCAGCTTCTATTAAGCGATGTGATGGGGAATTGGAAGGTATCATAGAAGACAATATAAGATTCACTCTAGACCAATTATGTAGTTAATTACTCTAGTGTGTGAACTTAGCCTTCAAAGCAATCTTATTCAGGCTGAGCAAAAAACTACTACAGACAATTATGGGATGTGTATGATATTAGAAAAGGAAGACAGAGCTCCTGTTAGAAGAATAGTACAAATGCTGAGCAGTGTAACCTGAAATAAACACAAGTGCAACTGTTTTCCCTGAGCTGTAGTCTTCCTTGTATAATAGGCCCTTTCCATTCTAATTTCCATGATTCATTTGCTTATTTGGATGTTACATAATTCTCTTGTTTCCCCTTTCCTGTTGCAAGATATGCATTATCTTTCCCTTTTGTGGCTATAGAATTCTATATGTATTATCATTGTCAGATATGAGGGTAGCAATGGAGAATAATTTAAACGAGCAAACTTTTTTCCCCTGTTTAAATGCAAAGGAAAACCTGATACTCCTGAGTGAACACCACACACCTGACTTAAAGATACGACCATTGTTTCCTTTGTATTCTCACATTCCATAAGAAAAATAAAAGTAAACCCCGTCATAGGTATGCTGATAATGTCAAAAGTACAAGCAGAACTTTCAAATAGTTGAACATGGCTTTTTAAAAGAACCTTTTGTGAAACTCAAAAAATAAGGTAAATTAAATCTAATATGCATGCAATTTGTCATATATTTAGAGGTTGGTGGTAATTAAGAATTATGGTTTAGTTTTTAACACTGTATTTCTCTTTTATGTAACTTAAAAAATGCATCAACACATGTCTGGTATATTCGTGGTGCACTCTAGTGGACAAACTGAAAACTCGAAAGTATACATGAAATTTTCAGAAAGTATAAGGTTTTCAGAATTTTATACACGTATTTAGTTCAAATAGAAACTTAGTAACTGTACTTTGAGTAGGTAGAAAACAATGCATTGTTTTAGGGGGAAGGAATATTGTGGATGGGAAAATGTCTCTGAGTCAATTTGGATCTAAAAGTAGGTCTCTTTCCCCACCCCACACCCCTTTCTGTCCTCTCTCCTTTTCATTTTCTTCTATCCAGTAAACCCTGAATATTATAAACATTCAACATTATAAAGCAAATGCAAAGTTGGGCCTTAAGCTGAGGACATAAATGAAATGTGTTATTATCATCAATTGTATGGTCATTTTAGTTGTTCACTTTGGTGAAAAGCTATTTTAGTAAAGGCATGATGTAATGGCAGCTCTTCAGAGTCATTGAATGTGGGTTGTCAGGCAAACACAGTATCAGAAGCATCTAATATAAAAATTCACAAATACATTTTAACTGGTTGATACTCAACACTAATATTGGAAGGAGTAAAAGTTAGGTTTTATTTTCCCAGATGCAATGATATTTTGAGTAATATATAATATTTTGATATTGAAAGTATTCCCTTTCTTATTCTATTATCTAGTAATGATGTATATACTTTAATGTGAGTCTTCTGAAGTAATTTTCATATTATCCATACTCTTTAAAAATATCCACAGTAAAGTTTAGATTTTTTTAAAATTTCTAACATTATAGTTATTAACAGATAAGGTTCTGTTATGTTTATGTTACATACAAATACACATAATTTGTGAGACAGTAACTTGTTTATCCCCACATGTAATGTTGTACCCAGAGCTAAAATACTAAAAGGAGAAACAGAGGAAAAAGTAAAGACAAGGTGCAATCATTTCAAATTCTAAGCACCTAAATGCTCTAAATCAAAGTAAGATCATACTTCTATGAATAAAACCATTTATTTCTTGAACCTTTATCAATTAAGAGAGCTATCAAATAAAAGGTTAACAGTCAATAAGAGCTATCCAAGAAACGTTCTCCACCCTGAGTGACTGCGTGTAGTGTAGGGGGTGGTTAGTGTTAGCAACTCACCTGATACAGTGGAGCGGCCTGGGAGCTGCCTGCAGCTGTGGTGAGTCTTCTAGGAACACATGCCATGTGCTTCTCTTAAACTTACCCCACGGCTGGTATGCAAATCCTTGAGCAGCCCCATGAGCATTCGTCAACATGGAAGTTATGCATATTAGCAGGCTGCTGAACATGAGTGAGTGAAGAACACTTTTAATCTATTCTCGTACTCCAGTTCTGGCTCGTTCATGAAACTCAGCTGGCCCTTAAAATATTTTAAATTTGGGCTTACTGCTTCCAGACAATACATAATACTATTGGCAAGATAAATGAGGCTAAAGAAGGTACCTCTATTTGCCCTCTTTGATCCGCTTAGAACTTTGTTAAATTCAATTGAGCATGTACCTATCTGTCAAAGTTAATCAACTTATTTTACTTTATTTATTTTTAAGCCTTTTGTGTTTAAAGCAAGTCTAATACTGAAACGGGAAAAAAGAACCACACCGTGTGGTGAAACAGAGAGCCAGACACTGTGTGAGGTACTGTCTCAAGCTCTGTTCATTTCAAACAACAGCAGATATAGCAACAAAAACTCTGTACATCTAAAACCAAAATGAGATGGATATCAGAGAGGCTCACAAACCTAGAGAAGCAGGTGCCCAGGCAACTCCTGAGAACTACAGGTGTTGTCCGTGTTCATGAGTTTGAAACCACCATCAGGGATGCGTGGCCCTTCTTCCCAGCGCTCCATCAGAGAACGCAGCATGAGAATATTTATCTATGGAAAATTGTGAATTCCCAAAGGAATGCATCTGATCATCCCATATTTGCTTAAACACTAATCCTTTATTCAAATCCCTCTGACCCAGTTCATAGCAGGAACTGTGATATTCAGCTTCATGGGAATCTCAGGAAAATTAATTCAAAGGGATGCTGTTAGCAGGAGGAGATGAGGGATGCTGAGCAGTCCAAACACTCGTTACGTTCTGACTCCGGTCTTCTCGGCACTACTCACACACCCACACTCGAAAATTTCATGAGTGTAGTCTTTTAACAAACTGCAATTATCTTACATATAACCCAAATAGACGTATCCTTTTTCTATGGGAAACAGACTGAAGTCATGCTTATTTTGCATCCATATCACTTTTGATACAGAGACAGACACACACCCAGAGACGCAAATAGAGGGGAAAGACAACCTCCTACCAGCTAAAAAACACCTGAGGCTACCAGAACCAAGGGGCCAGAACCAGATCATCCCCTGTGTCTTCAGAGGGAGCATGACCCTGCCTATGCCTTGATTTTGGACTCTGGCCTCCAGAAATGTGCTACAGTAAGTTTCTATTGTGTTAAACCATCCGCTTATGGTATTTATTATGAAGACCCTACGAAACTAATACTGGTAGAATCTGCATGTGTTTTAATCAGGACTCTGGTGCCATTTCCCTAAAGTTCTTTGGACTCTTCCATCTTTGGTGTAGCAGCTTTGATTTTAGGCTAGCTATATCATGAGTTCATACGAGAATTCCAGCAGAATTTGGGCCTTTTTATCCTCAGAAATGCCAGTAGAGGGAAACTTTCTCAATTATGAGGGGGGAAAAAGTTGTTTGATTTAGCTGATCATGTGTCACTTTTGGGCTCATTCAATGGTTTGGGGATGCCAGATGTTGACTGAATTAAGCCTCAGTTCCCGAACCAATAATCTGACAAATGGTGTAGGCATGAATGGGCTACTATACAAATCTGTGTCTAATCGGCTCTAACTCTGTACATGCGGAAAGGGGCTACAGACGAAAATTGACAGGCCCAGGGGAGGCCTGTGAGGCAGCCTTACAAACTCAGAGACCTAAAGAAACCACAAAGGATGGTCTGCAATTAAAACTTACTAACGAGCCCTGGCTGGTGTAGCTCAGTGGATTGAGCGCGGGCTGCAAACCAAGCATCGCAGTTTCAATTCCCAGTCAGGGCACATGCCTAGGTTGCAGGCCATGGCCCCCAGCAACTGCACACTGATGTTTCTCTCTCTCTCTCTCTCCCTCCCATCCCTCTCTAAAAATAAATAAATAAAATCTTTAAAAAAAAAACAAAAAACTTACTAATGAAAAGCAGGTCATGGTGGGCTAGAATCTTCTATGACAAAAGTCATTCTTTACCTTAATGGAGCCTGACATCCTTTTGCATCTATGATAACATACATTTGAAATATCAGGTAACTTCCCTTTTCCCCAAACTCCTGGGGCACGATCTCCAACCTGAACAGCAACCGCTGGAGCTCCTCCCTGTCACCTTGTCCTCCTGTGTACCACCTCTGTGTGCTGTAGACGTTCATTGCTAACTACCGCACACCCACCGTGTAAAAGAAGTGTGTGCCTTTCCACTTTACCTTTTATCCAGTCCCAGAGATTTTCCCACTTTGCTTTCTCCTGCCTCCCTTGTCTGTCACCAGTGGGTTTCATGTTACCCCTTTATGTCTCCTTCTTTGACTGTAATGTATAAATTGAAGTGTTTAACTGCCATTCTTCGGAGCATTTCTCAGTCCCTTGAGATTTTGCTTCTCGACAATTGTCATCAGTTTGGCTCAAACTCACAAAAATTCTCTACAGATTTGAATGTTTCTTACGTTGATATCTGAAATTGTAATTAGCATCCCACATTACATAACTTTTATGGGAAGTGGGGTCTACCTGAAAAGTCCAGTGTTCTTTTAGGAAGAAACATAGAAAACATTCCCATGGTTCTCCTGTGCCCCACATCCTGCCGGCATGGCAGACACTGGCGTAGCTGGAAACCATGATTCAAGGTGTCATCTTCCTGTGACTATTCAATTAGATACAAATATTTGCCAGTTGTAGGATCTCTTTTATGTCTCTTTTAGAAAGTCCTGTTAACATGTTCTTAATAAATCATTTGTTTTACCAATTCTCCAACCTTGTTCTCTGCAAGTCCCTGGCCATGTGTTAATCTTTGTCACTACCCAGGCGTCAATGTAGATCCTGACTTCAGAACAAATCCCTTTCCAAGCAGAGTGGAACATAACATGCATTGTTTAAATGCTGTCTTTTGGGAGGATTTTTTTTTTCCTTTAATTTCCTTAGGACCACACAAGAGGCGATGTGATCATTAGAAGTTCACTGCAGCTGATGGTGATATAAAACAGATAATGCTCTTGCTAATAACTTATCTGCCTTCCATTCTTTGGTTGGCTTTTCACCTTTTCAACCACTTTGTGACTATTTCCTGCATTTGATGACCTCTATTAAACTACCTGTCATGGCCTCTGTGTTCCTGACTAGACCCAGACTCATACAGCAGTGACCAGTTACTTATCATATTTGTAGATAGTGTCTGATGCCAGTGTAATTGTGCAGGTTCTTTATAATTATTGTACAGACTTTAAGGTCTTTCTGATTAAATCACAGCATCTGAGAAGTATGGAAACTAAATTCAAGAACATTGAACATGTTCATCCAGTAATATATCTGAGGGTGGAGATGGAGCTAGGAACCAGCTCTCCTGACTTCCTCTTGAGTATGTTTTGATCTTTACATTACCTTATATTTTATAAATATTTCTGCTTATGCTAACAATTCTCCATCTGTTACAAATTCACCTATTTTTATGACCTGAAATATTAATCCAAAACTGAACAGCTAGGCAATATTTTTAAGGTTCAACAATTTATAAATTTTAAGAGAGATCGTCTTCAAAGCATTGCTTCAGTGCACTAAATAATACTCAAGTGGCTCGAAAGAGTTAACTCAGCTTGCAAAAGAGCTTAATTCAGTCCCGAGACATAGTCCGTACACAGGGAGAATGCGGCTCATTAAATCCCTTTCAAAGACTCCCTTTAGAGAAGTGTGTTTTGGGATCAATATTATGTTCCTGTGGACTTAACTGAATCACAATTACTCTTGGGAGGAAGCTAGCTTTTCCTTTTGGGCATGGGGCTTTTCGAAGATGGGCATTATACTTATAGTTATTCATAATTTTGTTTAAAAAGCAAACTGAGTTACTATTTTTAAAAGAATACTAATAATCAGGTAATTCTTTAGTCAATATTTTTTTTCTTCCCAGAAGCTAATAAAATAGGTCACCCTTCTGTAGGGGTTTTGTTTTGTTGATGCTCCTTGCACCTGCAACTTCAGCTTGTCAGATTCTCCACTACAGCATCATTCTTTATGACATGCTCCTCACAAGTACCTTTCAGAGGTCAGAAACTGCAGCATAAGAACAAGTTCCCTTCATTAGGTGATTTTCCCCCCAAGATATATATATATATATATGTACTATGGCATCTGATAATATGATGATAAAGTAAAATGGTGTCTATATGGCGGTGGTCAGTTGCATGAATCTCAGAAATTTTGATAGTTCCCCCATATAACATAGTAAAGTGATGAAGAGTAAGGAGCTTGAAATTAGTTCTCTGGACTTAAATCCCAGGTCCAATTATGTACTAGTTTTGGGACCTCATGCATTTTACTTCAGGTCTCCAAGTCTCAGTCTCCTCGTCTGCACACTCAGCAAAAAAGTATCTCTGTCATTAGAATATAGATGATGGGACTAAATTAATGAAAGAGTATGTGTGAAAGTCTGGTATCATTAGTAAGCAATAAATACTAGCTATAATTATTACATGATTATTTATAAATATATTTTATTTTTAAATATTCAAGAAGAAGTTAAAAGTATAGTTGGCAACTATTACCATAATAACCTAATTTTTAAAGGCAAATCTTTCATAACTTACAGACTGTGGAACAGAGACATGTACAATATCTCTGCTAGCATCTGTTGACTATGTGTACAATTTATAGAGATTACAAATATTACCTATAGATTAATAAACACAGCATCATTTATATGATCACTACATATCTATCAAATATTTTTCTCTTACTGGTAGCTAAGAGAATTTCTGGTATAGTTCTCCTGACTGGTTTTAAATGGAATGGACTGAGGACAGGCTTATACTTCTGAAGAGTTTAATAAACCAAAGAAATGCACATCTAAATTATTTTAAACTATATAAAATTTGTCCTATGTCCAGTATAAAGGCAGAAATAATAAGGCAGCATTTCATTATGTATTCTGGGTCCTCTGGTAAAATGTGTAAAGTACACTGTATGGACTAAAAGGTATGAGATACTACCTAAAAAAAACAAATCTCAGTGAGCAATGAAAAAAGTTGCTAATGCTGAATTGCTATGATCTGTACAATGTACACAAGCAAATTTTCTTCCTATATTCACCCACTGAGAACATCCATAATTACACCCTCCTTTGATTATAGTACATTACTTCCACCACAAGATAATAAAAAACCTGATCAGCAGCTTCAGTTCTTTCAGTTTTTTGACTTCTGAAAAACCACTGAGAAGTAAGCCTGAGATACAGCCTGGGAAGTAAGAACAGCCCGATAAAGACTAAAGGGGAAAATGATGGGAGGAGTAAGATGCTGGTCTGCCTCGTTTCCTCACCTGTGCAGCTAAAACATTGAACGTCAAACCCTTTTAAGGCTTATTATACATTTGAAAGTTCTTTCAGCTCTGGTTTATTAAAAACAAATCATTCATTTTAACCACATCTATGTTGTTCATCTTTTTTTGCATTTTATGTAGCTTGTTTCTTTATGTTTTGCTTAATCATCTTAAGGGTTAAACGATGTTTGCTTTATCTACTTCCCCCATGAGAAATTTGTTAATATACTGTATATTTTCACTCATTAAGCACATTATGCACATTTTATGTTGACATAAAGTTTAGATAGTTATATAGAAGTTATCTGTAAAGTATGGTTAAAATATAGTATGAAAAGCAAAATATATTTTTCAAAGTTTGTAACATAACTATTTTAGATATCTCACATAGTAACTTGTACAGGGTGAATGCTGAGTATATTTGTTAAAGGAGGGAAGAGGAGAGAGGCAAGGAGGGAGAAAGGAAGGATGAATGAATGCCTCTAATCCAAAGGATAACTGGATTAGGATGAAAAGAAGAATTTGGAAGGAAAGAAGAAAGTTCATGGTATTTAAATAGGAAAAACCTAGATTTGGAGTGAGAAATATTTGCTTTAGAGCCTGGATCCTTTTAGCTTTGTGACCTTAGCTGTATTTTCACACTTGTGAAAACAAGGGGGGAAGGAGGTGGGTGAGGAGAGATGGGGGAGGTTTGTGAATACGTAACTATTTCTTACACTTAGAATTAAATCCAATAATGTGTGAGAAATGCTTGCTTTTAAAATACCTGAAATATAATAGGTGCTCCATAAATGTCAGTTTCTTCTCTTTTGCATAGCTTGGCCTGATTTTACCTTAAAGGCAGGTTATTCCGTGTTTTCAAGTTAGAGTTGAACAGATGATTTGAAGGTGGGGAATGACACTGTTCCAACTCTCGGCACATATCCCTCCTGTGCTACTTCTTTTGGGAGTTTGCCACTAAGCAGGCTCTGTTTTTAGCCTCATCTGTTTGAGTGAGCTCATCTTTAAAGAAAGTTTCCTTCTTGTACTCCACTTTATTCCGTCAATAGGAGCTATTGATTTGTAAGGCCAGGTGGAGCAGCCCTTGAGTCTTGGGATGATGGTATCTGAGAATTGCATTGCAATGTAAATAATCACAGAAAGAAACCTAAATAATTAACTAAGTAAAATATGTGCTTATAGTGGTATAGCTTAAGGTTACATGTGAGTTTGAAACTTAAAATCTTTTTAGCATTTCTTATGTGAATATAAAGAGAATACAGACAAATCATATTTGAAAGGGAATAAAAAGTGACTGTGTTCATTAATGGATAAAAGATTTTTCTTCTTCGACGAGAGGGAAAGAGTGTAGGAGCCTGGCATGGAAGAAACAAAACAGTTTCCCTTAACGTAGGAAAAGAAAGGTGATAATGCCATTGATGTCATGGAGCCAGAATCACATGACGACTGAAAACAGGAGGAGATAAATTAAAACATACTGGCTGGGAGGAGGTTCCTGGTGGGAGACATATGAGTGCTGGTTCATATTCCTGATACTTTAAGGGGACTAGTACCGACAACGATAATCAAATTATAACTACAACTAAGCCAATTTTCCTGAAACAGATCTCTTTTCTTTAAAATTATAAATATTCTTCTCTTTTCCTTCTCTAACATACAACATGAAGTCTTTGCTTAAAAATACAAATGACTTCATACCATGCTTGTAGGGAGTAATATACTAGGCATACCACATTCAGTGGCTTTGGCACTTTTTCTTTATGTGTCTGTCAAATCTGTGAGAATATAACAAATTTCATTATGCCTAAGGTACATTTATATAGCATGTGATGATTTACATTGGTAGGAAGTTTTAATATTAATGTAAAATAAGCATTACATATGCTTATCCTTTTCATAGAGTTGAAACAGGAAAGTGAATCAACATTTGACTTTATGGAATTTTCTAATAAATAATTAAAGCAGTTTTCAGGGTTCAGTATGCATGATAAACCACAACCCCCAAATATTAAATACAAAGTTTAGGGTTAAGACTTAGAGAAATAATAAAATAAAACAAGACATGAATATACATTTGAGAGAATTCCATAGAGATTTTTTAAAATTGTTGGTTTATTAGGTAGCTATTCATTGAAAACATAAATTTACTTATTCAACACATTTCTGCAAGGTTTTGCCAGGTTTATTGTACCCAGCAAAGCAAGTTAATTTTTATATTGACGTACAGCGATAGTTTCTCCAATGTCATTGCAACAACTGATAAATGCAGCCAAGAAGAACCCCACCTCTTACACACACAGCATAGCCTGCCTTGTTTGCTTCTCTTCGTATAGCCCACCGTGTTCTTGCAGACCCAGCTCAGACCTTGCGCTACCACCTTTCTGAACTCTCATGAGCCCTCTCATTGAACAGATACTTATTTGGAACCTATTATTCTAGATGCCTGGTATAAGGACTGGTCTTGGCAGATGTCTGTAAATCTTCACAGAACCTATATCCCAGTGGAAAAGTAAATAAGTATATAAACAAGAGTTTATGATTGGTGCTATAATCTGATTGTGATAAGTGCCAGAATAATTCACCTGATTCTGAGGTAGGCCATGCTACCATGAAGTCATTGGTTCACTTGAAAGTCTTTGTCAGCTGTAAACATTGTGCTATTTTAGGTAAATACATAGATTTGTTCAATAGGTTATTTACATGTACTGCTATAAAAATATTTTTATGTAAAACTTACCCTACCTGCTATATACTGTATTTTTTTCCTTATTGAGAGTATCTGGGTCAAGTCAAAGAATAGGTATAAAGGGCCCAAGGACAAGGACAACAGAGTGGGGATTGACTGTGGGAGTGGAAAGAAGGGGTGGGCGGGGCAGGGAGGAGCAATGGGGGAAACATTGGAACTGTAATTGAACAACAATAAAAAGTTCTTTAAAAAAAGAGTAACAGGGGATCCACACATAACTGCAGAAAACTACTGTTGGAAAACTGTGAGTATCCCTCACAGTATATAGTACTTGACTTTCTCTTCAAATGATTACCCTCATCTCCGACTGCTGATATGTGACCCATACATAAGCAGTGGCAGCATTGCATCACTTGATAGAAAAAAGGGAAGCTAGCTGAAAGTGGAAAAGGGACAGATGGCAAAGTATATTTCACACACACATAGAGGTTTTGGATTTTTTTTTTTTTTGCCATGGAAGCTGCTTCCCCTCTTAATTCAGTTCAGTGTGTTCTAAGGCAGCTCCTATTTCTGAAAGCACTGAACATGCAGGCAAAATTTCTAAGTGGGGTCCCAAAAGAGGCAGGAAGGAAATGATGTATGATAAACATCCTGGAAAAATGAGGAGGCCATAGTAAATGGCTGCAAAAATCCCTCCCAGTTTTGACACCCTGTGATTCTGTCTTCTTCAAAGGCCACACGAAGTGGTTCCAGAGCCTGTGACAGCTCCCAGTGAACATCACTGTAACACGTTGCTTTTCTCATTTCTTTTTGCCACTTATATTTTATGCACTGGAACCTGCTTATTCAAACCTCATCCACATCCTGTTCAGGGTCTGCGGCTCTCTCTTGCTCTTAAACTAACCTTATATCAGGCCTCCTCCCTAATGACTCAAATGGTTTCCATTCCCACTATAATTCATGACATCCTAATCCTAAGCAGCCATCCCATTCCCACCTTTTTGCTTTCTGCTTGATTCTTAAAAATTAGACATATTTTGAAGGTTTACCATTTAATATAAGTTGTTCATATTTTAGCGAAAGAAACACTTGAGAATAAGATTCTGGGGGTAAAAGTATGGGTTTTAATGGTGACTTTTCATTCTCTGGGTGACAAGTTGCTATTTAGCTAAGAGGGTTAAATATAAGAATTGATGGTTATGTGAAACTCCTTTACTTGCTTTTGTAAATGCTAATCATCCTAGATCTCACCTTTCATAGGTTTTCCCCCACTGATTTCCAGAGTGATTATAAGTAGTAAAATTCTTAATTAAATTAGTAATATATAAAGAAAGAATCAATCAATGGCAGAGCAAGGATTCAAGATATGCAGTGAAACTGGAAGCCAAAACAAAACAATGAATGCAAAGACAGAAAGACAGCTGGGATAATTCCAAGTGACAGAGTCAGGACAGAAGCGCAAGCCAAAGAATATACAAGAAGCCTGAACCCAGAGTACATATAACAATCAAAGGCCAACACGAGGCCAGGTATACAAAGTCGATAAGGAATCAGTCAGCAGTCCTGGAGTACCGAAGACCAGAGGATCTTGAGGGCTTGTTGAACAGAGGAAACAGGGGTTGTAATAATTTAAGAGGCCAAGGGCAGCAAGCCAGGAAAAGGAGCACCAAGGAGATGAGGGCTGAGGGTAAGGAGAGCAGTACAACAAAGCAGAAGGTCAAGAAGGTAGCAGACACTAGCAGATAAAAAACATGGCAATATGGCAAACATCTGTCTCACATAGGAAACTTTTTTTATATATTTCCTAATTGTAGCAAGAAAAAGATCAGTTTGGCAGAGCTAACACAAACCTGGAGGCAGCTAATGATTTTGTTGGGAAACTAGGACATCCACTTGGTTGTAATGGAAACTATTAGAAAGGAGGATTAGTTCACAATCTTGCTGAGAAAACACAAGAATAAACAGGATAAGGTAGGTAGCTGAAGGAGCTAATATTTCTGTGTTAGGCTTTTTACCTGTATTAGTCCATTTAAC
This sequence comes from Tonatia bakeri, assembly GCA_004024845.1. Classification (NCBI taxonomy): domain Eukaryota; kingdom Metazoa; phylum Chordata; class Mammalia; order Chiroptera; family Phyllostomidae; genus Tonatia; species Tonatia bakeri. The sequence goes on from PVIA01005263.1 coordinate 76,283, forward strand.
CTTTCTTGCAACAATGTTGAGAAAGTGGTGGTCATTTTTGATAAATGAAACAACTGAATACAGTTAAGTGAATTGTTTATGGTCAAGTACTCAGAAAAAAAATATACAATTTGACAGTACAGAATAAATCCCAATTGCCCAATGTTATCCTGTTTTACATTAAAGTGGTATGCCACTCAAAAAATAAAATTTGAATTTTTTATACTTGTGGGGTCAAAATAAGATTTGGGCAGTGGTGTATATGTGGGAGCCCAACAGTGATGAAAAATTACACGGGCAGTGTTAAAACAAAAGTCTAGAGATGCTTAATTGCAAACATAAGGAGGATACTTTCCTTGGCTACATTTCATAAAATCTGATTTGCATTGAGGAATTTTATTTCTTCAAATGAATAAAATGAAATTAATAATAGTAATGCATATCCAATAATCACTGTATGTATGGTTAATGCTCAGTAAAGTGTTTACAAGAATAATCATATTCTATATATAACTTTTATAGGAACCTTGTAAGGTAGTTATTCCTATTATTCTCATTTTATTTTACAGAGGAGGAAACTGAGACATGAAGAGTACACATAGCCTTGGGCCATATACTTAATAAAATTTCCACCCTAGCTGGTAGAGCTGAGTGGATTAAGTGCAGGCCTGCAAACCAAAGGGTTGCCGGTTCCATTCCCAGTCAGGGCACATGCCTGGGTTGCGGGCCAGGTCCTCAATTGGGGGCACATGAGGAGCAACCACACATTGACGTTTCTCTCCCTCTCTTTCTCCTTCCCTTCCCCTCTCTCTAAAAAATAAATAAGTGAAATCTTTAAAGAAAAATTTTGGAGCAAGGATTCACGCTCAAGCACCATTCTTTCATGTTTGTAGTCTTCAGACATTCTAATTTTATGTTCACAAAACAGTATATTTAATTTACATGTGTTATAGGTGGCTGTATGCAAACTATAGGTGTGCTATCATGACATTATTATCTTCCTAAAAATTAAGTGTTCTTTTTTGTACAACAACATAGCAAATGATGTTTGAGTAGCAAAGCCTTCATGGCAACAAAATGCCCATGGCCTTTTATATTGAATTATCAATTTTCATGTATATTTGATTGTCTTACTAACTATAAAATATTCTAGTTTAGTTTTCATTTAATGTTCAAAGCAGATTTTTTTCTTTTATAATTGAGTTTATTGGGGTGACACTGGTTCATAAAACCATATAGGTTTCAAGCATCCAACTCTGTGAGAAACCTTCTATCTGCATACTGCCTCAGGGGTCCGCGGCCCAAAATTAAGTCACTTTCCATCCTTCCTATCCAGGGGGAGTGGTATTTCGACAGTACCACAGTTTTTGTGAAATTTCCATTTTTAAACAAGGTGGGTGTCTAGTTAAACTATCTTGCTTTCAGTATAGAAATATTATCCATAATAAGAGCCTATACTTGTTCATCTTCATTAATTGAGTAGGGAATATTAATTGTTCTCTAAATGTAATCATCCATCATATCTTTTCAGATAAATGGGGCATGTTTGATTAAATGTATTTTTCTCTGATATAAGCCATTGCACAGTTACAAGTAAACAATATCTATATTTAGATTTACCTTGTTTGCTGAGAAACATCGACACACAACGTGACAACTTCTGATGACCTTTCTCATTTTGATTTTCAAACTGTCATATACTTAGACAAATCAATTTAGTGCATTTTGAAACAGTATTTAGTAAAGGTGCAAAGAGTTTACAATATTGCTTTTAGTTCAAAATGTCATTTTCTCCCAATCTGAAACAATTTTGAGTGTTGGAGCTATAATTTAACAGTTTGTCAAATTTCTCAGTGAAGTATAAGAAACATGTTGAAGATAAAATGTTAAAAATACAAAGATATAATTGTGTTTTAACAAGCGAGCCTAAAAACATTTATGGATAACTGAGAAAACAATTACATAAAACAGAATATAATATGAAAATATCACTAATGTATATTTAATGTATATTTATCTGAAATCACTAATGAGGCTATCTAGAAAGCTATTTGTGATGGTTTGTAATATGTGCAGGCAAATTACTTGATCATTAGCAAAATCCAGCTGCTAGAATATTTTTTGTATCATACATCAAATTAAAGAAAGCTATTATTTTGTAGCTTATTGTCCCTCATATGACATATATTATCAATATGTTAATATTTAAAATATTATGTCCTTGAATTTAGAAAGAGTGGAAACCATTGATGGAGTTATATCATTTTAATCAAACATTTTCCCCAATATTGAGTTATCATGTATATATTACAGAAAATTGCAAGTATAAACCCAAGATATGATAGTTGTGCTTCTTAACATAAAAAAGGTAACTCACTTCTTTTAGAAATAGTTTAATGGAAAGAAATATTTCTTATACAACAGCGCAGACTAGTGGCCATGACTTTAAAGCAAATGTTTGCCTTATTCTGGGACTTGTTATTTGAAGTAGTCATGTGTGTTAATCATGAAATCTCATTAAATAAACTATTTATTTAAATAGTAATTATAACACAGTATAGTTTAATGGAGCTTAAGAGTATATTATCTAAATCTATTTTAATTATTCTAATTTGCATTTACTTTAAATTGCCTAGACATTTTTCTTAAAAATGATAGATGAAAAAATAGACACTTAAATACTCTCAACGATAAGAAAGCTAAAGAATACTAGTTATTGAAATGGCTATTTCTGTGATCTCTATTTTTTTGTTTTAAGCTTACAATGTAACTAATCCTTTATAAGCAAGGGTGTTTTCATCCAGGATATTGACCTTAATAATACTATAGTCACTTTTTATAAATGCCAACTCATCCCAAGACTCTCAATTTATATGAATTCATTTAATAACATGATGTTCATCTAATATTTAAACCTTATATCCTACAGTGTGTTTTGCAATTATTAAAATGTTGTTCTAAATTATACTGTTTTATTTCAAAAAAATGCTTAACAAATTTGTGTGTAGGAAAATAAAAGGATGCTTCTTGGGCCAAACAAAAGTAAGATATATTTTCTGAACCATCTCTTAATAATGTTAGTATAACAAAAGGATGAGAAAATTATTTTAAAAATCTCATTTTGATATCTAAATCTTGAATAGATTTACTTTCCTAAAATACATACTTAGCCCTTCAATTGATTGTATCCACCATCTGGAATGGCAGAGAATGAGATAGAAAACTTCACACTGAGATATGCAGGAGATTTTGGAAACATCATTATTAGTAGACTGTTTCTGAAATGACTCATACTGATAGCAAAAAGGAGGTAGAATATTGAACAGCTTCAAATAATAAGAACAGTGGATAATAAGCCAGGAATAATTTAAAATTGTGTCTATTCCCATAAAGGCATAAAATCTACCCTAAAACATCTGAAAAGTTTACATTGGCCTGTGATTTAAAATAATGATCATTTAAATTTGGATTCCAGTCTCAGCTCTATCATTTAGTAGCTCTGCAAATTTTGAGAAAATTTGTCAGTTTCCATGAGCTTTAATTTTCTAATTTATAATTGAGTATACCATTAATGATCTAACAGAGTGGTAAACAAATGAGATAATATTTCTGAACATGGAGAAATGAAAAATAACTGGATTCTCGGTCTATACTTGTGGTTGTTTTGTCTGTTTGTTTGTCCATACAACAGCTTTTAAAAATCATTCTTTAATCTCCTTTTATGTGCAAAGACCATAACTATCAACCAAGTATCACTATAGTTTTATAGCTAAAAACATATTCTTTTTGAAAGTAGAGGAGATTAACAGAGTAAGTTAAAATAGGGACTTAATGGTTGTACTTTTTGTTTTTAAATATGAAAGAAACATTTAGAAGCATAATTTGTATTTTCTTAAGTAGGATCATAATCTATTATGTCTTCTTTATTATTCAATCACAAAGATTTATTTTAAGGAAACACACTTTGACACTGTTCTCTTACTCCTGTTACAATATACTTGCAAACAAAGTTACAGGGAGAATATTCATTCCACAATTTTGATGCATTATAAATATTTTGAACAGTAGATGGAAGGCTGTTGAATAAGAAAGAAGATTCCCTAGCATCTTCCATGACTTTTCTGGGGCTGACCTTTGTTTTATACTGAAGACTCTCTCTGAAGGGAAGATGGTCGCTTAAATATTTATTGTAATTCTGAATCTGTGTCCCTTTGTTGCAAAGCTCAAGAAATTAGGGAAACAGCAGGATTAATTTAAGTCACAATTGTTATAGCTTACGATCAGAGTACTTGTTTTAGAACTGCAATCCATTATACACCTCACTCAACTGAATGTTTACCCCACTAATAAAGACTAATCAGCCTTTGGTATTTTGCCGATGTGAGTAGGTAGATCCTATGCCCCTTACCTAGAATGTATCCTCAGAAACACTACAATTTGTCTTGTCTCTTTATGCCATGTTGATCTTGAGGTGAGAACCATCTGCTCACCTTATTTTTGCATCATAAACTAATCTGAATTGCAGATCTAAGCTATGAAACATCTCAGGAAGTATACATATGCACTTCACATAACATTTTACAGATACTTTTTAGAAAGAACAGGAAACCCTGAAGTTAACCCTTGAGCTCCATAGAAATTCATTGAGAGGAATTAAAATCCCAATCCCAGTTAGCAATAGCCAAGCTATGTTTTCTGCAATATTTTTGATGGCTAAACAAGTACTTTGAAAGAAAGGATTTTATGGTTGAAATATAAACATTGCTTTCCTTCCTAAACATAACCTTGGTCTCTAGGGAAAGTAAATCCCAAGTGGTCTGAGTCACTGGCTGTGTGAATAACATGCATTAATTTTACATATAAATGACAGGTTATTACACAGAAAGAATCTGATGCCCATTCCTAATAAACAGCAGCCAAATTCTTATTTTCCTTAATCCACAACCAGAAAATATTTTATTTTGTTCAGTCTTGTGTTTTAGAGCTCTGTGATATCGTAAAGTGATTTGCATCTCCTGCCCTCTTTTGTGTAGATGAGAAAGTAACTGAAACCCAGAAACATTTAAGAAACACCCACATTTGGTATGTGCCAAAACAGATTAGAATTAAAATATTTTCAGTTCAAACTCAGTGATTTTTTTTCTTTCCTGACTCTTTGAACTCTACGACTGTTCACTTGTTTGGGGGATTAAAAGACTTTATTTGGACTACATTTGTATTAGGTGAAGCAATGAACTCTTAGAAATGTCATGCTTCTTGTGAATATGTTTAAAGTGCTGGGTGGTAACCTGTTCTTTAGATTTACTTGAATGAGGTAGGGTCGTGAGAGGGACAGTGTAGACAGGCCTGGTGCCCAGGTGAGCACACCCAGGCAGCCCCTGCCTTCCTTTTCTCAGATTCTCCCTCCTCTTAGTTCTCTACTGCCTCTCAGTTCTTGGCATTTTAACTTTTACAAACAATACCAGCATTGCCAGGTCCTTCATCAATGCTAATATTTCAGTAGTGCTGCTCCTAGCCCCTCCTGTTACCTTTCCTCAGACCAACAGCCTCTTGTTAAGGAGGCCTGCAGAAGGTGGTGGGTGGAAGTGCTGAGGGAGGGATTCTACCCCGGAGCAGGCCTTGTCACATTTCGGGTTCTCAGAAGAGGGTCTGGGTAAATGACTTCCTCTTATGCGGCTTTATCTGGCTACTTTTAACTAAATTGGCAATCCGTGGTGTTTTAATAGATTACATTTAACTGATTAATCTACTTTGGGGATTAATCTCTGACTGTTCTATCTCCCCAAACCCCTCTATGCTGATTCTTCAGAACTATATCAGGCAGAAATAGAATAAACTTTAAATTACACATAGAGAAATGACCCCTGTGGCAGCTGAACAGGTGAAAGGGGGGTTAAATTCACTCTATCTTTTATATGCCTTCAGGGCCTTATTTGCTGGTGTTTAAATCTCTGAGAAAAAGCAGTCAGAAGTTTAAGCATTTTGCTACCTCTGCTGCTGCGTTCCCATGGGGGCAGTGCCCTATTTTTTACCATTATTCATGGTCCTTCTGCTTCTAAGCAGCAATACTTCTGAGGATGATTGTGCAGCACTGCGGATGCTGCTTTGCTTGAGCTCAGAAGACATCCCAAAATGCTCTCGCCAAAGATGTGCTTCAAAGGAGGATGTTATTTTGCCATGAGCTGATGAGATCATACATTATATTTAGGATTCATAGGGAAGGCAACTGCTAATGGGTTATAGCCTGGATCTAAACTTTATATTTTATTTAAGTTACATCAGCTGTAAGAAACAACTCTTCTTTTTTTGTACATGATAAAAATTTTTAAAGTGCAGTTGATCGTGCAAAAGAATTATAATGTTAGATAAAATTAAAGCAATTAGTAGCTTTTCCATATCAGTGATACCCAGATTGCTGAGAGTTTTAAAACAATGATTCATGCTCATATGGAATCCTTATCCTAGAGAACCTCAAATAAAACAAAACCTTTGAGAATGGTTTTGCCCCTTCCTAACTCATCAACAGTATATATAGTATTAAATAATGGGCTTGAAATAGTTGCTACAAAATATATTATGCTTATTTTCATAGACCTGTCTTATTTTAGGTCCCTAAAACATGGGTTATTGAGCTACTGAGTAAACTATTTTCTATTGATAAGATCTAAAAGTCTAGTTCTTTTAAGTTTGACTTTCCTAGAATTCAATTCTATTGAATTTTACATTTCAATTTATTTGATTTCTAGCACATTCAAAGTCAAACCTAAAATCTCTTCAATGATATAGTTTCAGTCATTCACATAACTGTAAATTGTCTCAGGATATAATAATTTATTTTTCTTAAAGATTTTATTTATTCATTTTAGAGAGAGAGGAAGGGAGGGAGAAAGAGAGGGAGAGAAACATCAATGTGTGGTTGCTCCTCATGTGCCCCCAGCTGGGGACCTGGCCAGCAACCCAGGCATTTGCCCTGATTGGGAATCCAGCCAGTGACCCTTTGGTTCACAGCCCATGCTCAATCCACTGAGCTGTAGTGGCCAGGGCTAATAATTTCTTAAATCATAAATTTTTTGTGGGCATTAAAAATTAAATATAATTTATAATAGTTACTTTTAAAAGCTACATGATTTCACTTGTGGTATAATGTGTTTTTGCTAGTTGTTTAAATATATTTTTCTTCTAGGGAAAGCATGAGGTTTTTAATGAAAATACTATATATTTTTATATTCTTGTTTTTCAAAAACATTGAAATGCATTTACTTTAAAAAAGAAGAAAAACATTTTTAAATGCAACCCTCTCTTTGAAACAACAAATAGAAGTTGTGAAAGAAAAACAGTCTCACCCACATTACAGTAAATTTGGTTAGCAGGAAGGTGGAGTTTTACAGTAATAGCTTTTAAGCAGATTATTTAATTTTAAAATAGTGCATATTGCACTCTGTGTGAAGCTGAGATGGAAGGATACATTTCAATTTGTGTAAATGCCTTTAACAGTGAGGTTTATGAGTGCTCAATTTAATTTTGCATTTAATTGCTAAATTATTTCTTCCTTTTTTCTTCATCTTATTTTTAATCTAATTTTTAAAAGAACCTTTCCTTGCTGGGGAAGAAAACATTTAAGTCATTTAGTCTACTGCCACAGATTCAGAAAGAAGTTAACTGTGTGAGCCCCATAAACAAGTCTGCAGAAATCAGTTTGTAGGCTCTGGTTGCTAAGCAGTTTGCTGCTGGTTCTCTCAACAGCCCTGGACAATTGCTAAATTGAGAGGCTCACTAAGGCTTATTTGGGAAAAACAAGGGTGGGTAAGCAATGATTGCATCCCACATCCAGGGTAGCAGCAATTAGGTTGTAGTGATTTGGCTGCCTGGATAATTGGAATTCTCAGGAGTGGTTTGGACAGGAGCACATCTGTTCTGAAGATTCTCTATTAGATGTATCTAAAGTGTTTTGACCAATTGTTGAAAGTGTTGGATGGCTATTTATTCAAAGCTACATCCTGCATGCATAAAAACTGTGTGCGTGTTCCTGATTCAATGACATCAGACTTGCAATAAAATGGGAGTGAATTTAGGTTCTTCCGTCAGAAACAGCCCATCAGTGAATTTGTTTTTACCAATTCTTTGAAGCAAAAATATTGCTAGTTTTACCTTTTTCTCTATTTTGAACTTATTTTTCTGGATAGAATTTTTCTAATAACTGAGGTTGCTGTTTTCAATCACTATTTATATTCCAATTATATCCTCAGTTTGAAACAAAGCCATTAACTACTGAAAACAACGTACATGCCTTCATGATTCTGGTCTAGTACACATTATCCAAAAGCAAAATTTCCCTTAGAAGTTAAAATAATTGAAATTGTGAAGCTCAAATTTTAAAATACACATGTCTCATATTCCTTCCTCTTCAGGCATAATATTTTGTTGATTGTTCAAATTTGTCCCCTCTCTAATTCACATGATGATACCAAGGCAATTTTATCCAACTGAGAAATTTGCCCTAATAAGAAAGGTGGAACAGAAAAAGATCTTAAAATTCATGTAGTAAAATCCACCTCCACTCTTTTTTGCTCCAGATAAGAACAATGAAGCTATAGAAGCTTAGTGACTTTCCTTAGGACATAAAATATGACATTTTAACTCAAGAGTGTAGTTTATGTGAGAAAATTTTCTTCCAGCGAGAAATTGAAATAAAATATTATTGAATTCATGACAACAATATGGCTTACTTGTGTGACTTTTTTTCAATTTTTAAATGCCATTTCAATTTAATTTCAATATAGCCCCGAACAGTGCGGCTCAGTTGGTTGCGTGTTGACCCACAACACAAAAGGTCAGCAGCTGGATCTGGTTAGATCGCCGGTCAGGACACATGCCTGGGTTGTGGGGTTTGAACCCAGGTTGGGGCACATATGAGAAGCAACTTATCCACGTTTCTCTCTCACATTGATATTTCTCTCCCTCTCTCTCCCTCCTTTTCACTCCCTCTAAAAACAAATCAATAAAATATTTTTAAAAACTGAGTAAAAAATATACATGTAGATTCTTATAAAGATTACATTTTGGGAGCCAAAATTCATATAAACCCTTCTTCCCCATAATTTATGGGAAGAACTGGCTATGGGGACATGGGCAATCTGCATGTCTTGGACTTTATATCAGAGAAAAATCATGTTTCTTTAAAATTTATTTTCTGTGACTGCAAATAATAGCTTTGCGTTGTCAATGTATCAATAGAGTGGTGATCTTATTTCATAATTTTTACAGATTTTCAATTTTAGACAATTCTATTACATTTTCAGTGACAGACAGTTTTCCCCTTATCTTAGGAACCTGGGCTTTGAGGATAGGAGTTCTGTGCTCACCAAACCTGTGCACATCCCTTTGTTATTACATGAGCCCGCTGAAAACCAAGGTGGTGCTTTAGTCAGTCTTTTTAACAGTCCTACATCCTCCCCCCATTTACATGGACTGATCTTCAACAACAGCGGTGTTGTGTTTGGACTCAAGTCCAGAGATAAAGCTTATTGTCTGTGTTGGAGCTGGTGTAAAGAACCATAACTATTAAAACAATCAAGGTGAGAATTAAAATCTAAATTAAAGTCAGAGACCTAGGAATAAATAGGAGGCAATGGATACAATAAGTACTGTGTCTCCGTACTCCAGAGAACCAAGTGATTATAGTTCTTTGAGCCGAATAAAAGAGAAATGCAGACTAACTCTGAAGAGTCGAACATATGCAGCTGGGCAAATACCTTCCAAGGTGTGATGGTTAACTGGGTGGGCCATCTGTTCAGACCCCAGCTCCAGCATTTACTAGTTGTGTGAAATGAGGTCAGTAGCTTTACCTTTTTGTGTATTATCCTCAAAATGGTGATAATATTACTATTTACCTTATGAAGTTTTAAGGTGCTTAGATAATATATTACAAGTGTCAGGTTCAGGGTAAACGTTGAATGAATATTATGTATTGGCATCTGAGATAGAGGATGAAAGACAGATTAATGGACAAAAGGTGATTGAACATTTTCATGAGTTGAACTGGGGTCTCTTTAGAATATTCATCATACAATAATAGTGAGTGTGATATACTGATTTGAGGTGTATACACTTGGGACTTACCAATAATTAATTATTTTTGAAACTATGGCTTTGTATGAAGCCAATCTGACAGATGGTACAGAATGGAATGGGAAAAGTGACAGTAATAAAGATAAAGTCCATGAGATACATATGCTCAATTAATTAAGAAGGAATAACCAGAGCGATTGGAAAACAACTGGAGAAAAGCAGTGTCATGGAAGTCGGAAGAGAAGTTTTGGAGGTAACATAGTCGACAGAACCAAATATTAAATAAGACATGCAAAATAACCAAAATTTAAATTTATATTTCCCAAATGTGCATAGTTTAGGGAAAAGAGCTCGTTTAGAGAAATGTGAAGTTTACAGATATAAAAGTTCAAAATTATAATCAGTTCTTACAGATGCTGCATTTGTTCATGGTAATACAAAAACACATGAGGTGTTCAAGAACAGAGTCAAAGGTACATAGCAAATTTAAAAGTATTTTAAATCTTACTTAAAATTAAATCCTACAATTTAAATTCCAATGTATTATAGATGTTTGATTGTGTTGAATGCCTACGTAAACATCTAGAAAAAATCATTTTTCTTTTTAAACTCTAACATATAATTCTATATCTAGATAATGGTTTTATAACTTTTAGCTCATTTAAATGAAAACCTTGGTTCTAAGACTGCCCGGGGCTATCGGGAAAGTGTGGTGAAGAGTAGAATCCCTTAGGAATTGGTACTGGCTTTTTAAAAAATGCAAGTTACAGATTTAACAGTTTGTCAAATCTTTCTCATTCCTTCTTACTGCATTCTCTTCCCCTTTATCCAGTATATATGATCTGTAGCCATGGGTAGCATATTATTGTAGTTATAGAATGAAAGGCTCTGAGTCAGATTGCCTGCCTTTAAATCACTCTATCATTTACTGAGTAGGAGGCTATGGGGACTCAAAACTTTTTGCCTCAATTCCTCATCTGAAAAGAATGGAAATCAACAGTGGTTTCTACTTCATTAGTTTGAATTTAATCGTGCAAAAAATGAGCAGCATTATGTATACAAGGCATTTGGCACATAGTAACTACTCAGTAAATGTTATTTTGCTTAGGTTCCACAGCACATAAGTTCTTTGTAAGTTCAGCAGAAGTTTATAGCAATACCTTGTAAGGTTTTAACAGTATTTATTAAAGGAGTATAGAAGAAAGTAGTTCTGATGTAATTTTCTATTAGCCCTGAGCAAGAACTGTTTTAGACAGTATAACAATTCCTCCCTTTTAAAACTGAAGTCAATTTCTTATAGATTATGACATTCAGCATTTCAGACATAGTGTGTAATACCAAACTCTCCACTTAACTAATATGTGTGTGTGTGTGCATGTGTGTGTGTGTATATATATATCAAGAAAAAGTCCAGCCATTGTTAATATAACAAGAAGAGTTTGTGCAACATCAACATAACCTGGCAGCTAAGGAGAGTGGACTAGAATGTGCATGTGTGAAAAATGATGACTTCACTGTACTAGTCAGTGGGCATGACAGACACTGGCAAGTAAGCACATGTACTGTGTGTCTGTCACCTTTACAATGACTGAGTTAGTGGAGTGATGAATCTACATCAAATTTTGCATTAAACTTGAACATTTCTCTGCAAAATCTATTCAGATGACTCAAAGGTTTTGGGGATGATGCAATGAGTTCAGTGCAAATAAAAGTGTGGCACAGATGCTTCAGACGTGGTCAAGAATCTGTTGAAGGTGATCCATGTTCTAGAAGGCCTGCAATGAACACAACACCTGAAAATATTGAACATGTATGGGCTGCAGTCAACAAAAATTGGCTGCTAACAGTATGAGAATTAGAAGCTGATCTGGGGATTCCAAAAACTATTGTGTATGAGATTTTGACATAGGATCTTGGCATGAAACACGTCGTGGCAAAATTTATTCCACAGCTTCTGCTACCAAAGAGGAAGGAACATCATCCTGCAGTTGCTAATGACTTGATTCAAACTGCTACCAATGAATCAGATTTGGTGCCCTGCGATATCTGGCTTCCCCCCAAACCAAAATCATCTTAGAAAGGGAAGAGATTTCAGACTGTCAATGAGATTCAGGCAAATATAATGGGGCACCTGATGGCAATTCCAACAAAGGATTTTGCAGAGTGTTTTGAATGGTGGAAGGGACACTGGGAGAACTGTGTGAAGTCCCAAGGTGCCTACTTTGAAAAGGACTGTCATTGTCCTATGTACAATGTTTCTTGTATCTTGTGTCATCTTCAATAAATGTCTCTATTTTTCATATAACAGGGATGGATTGTGTGTGTGTGTGTGTGTGTGTGTGTGTGTGTGTGTGTAGAGAGAGAGAGAGAGAAAGAGAGTCTTCCCTACTAAGCATTCAAAATTCTACTGGATTCAGAATTTCTGAATACACACAGAACTATAAACTTGGTTGCTTTTTCAAAGAACTAAACATTTGGCTGACAAAATAGGGCACATATAAGAAATATATATGGTAAATAGAACTATCCTATGACCCAGTGATTCCACTTATGGCTATTTATCTGAAGACAACCAAAATACTTATTTGAAAAGATACACACCCCTCCCTATGGTTCATTGCAACGTTATTTGCAATAGCCAAGATTTGGAAGCAACCTAGTTGTTCATCATTAGAGGGATGAATAAAACAGATGCAGCATGCATATGTGTATTATTGTGCACACCACATCTGCTTTATTTATATTCCATATTATAATATATAATATTCCATATTATATATCATATTTCATAGATATAATATGGAAAATTACTTAACTGTAAAAAAGAATGGAATAGTGCCTAGAGGGTATTATGCAAGTCAAATAAGTCAGACAGAGAAAGACAAATACCATGTGATTTCACTTATATGTAAAATCTAGAAAATAAAACCATTGAACCAACAGTACAAAACAGAAACAGACTCAAAGACACCGAGGACTAACTGATGGGGAGGGGTTGGGGGAAGGGCAAAAAAGGTGAAAGGAATTGAGAGGTATGAACTTCTAGTTATAAAACTAATAAGTCAGAGGATGAAATGGACAACATAAAGACATAGCCAATAATATAATAATAATTTTATACGTTCAGATGGTTACTAGACATTGTAGTGATCACACTGTATTGTATAGAGATGTTGAATCCATATGTGGTATACCTGAAATTAATATAATATTATATGTCAACTATACTTTAATAATAATAAAGATATGATGGAGTGTGTATATTAGAATAAGCCTACGAATGCAATAGAAATCCATAAGAAATTATGGCTTCATGGATTAGGTGCATTTAGAGTTTGGTTTAGAAAGAATGATGTTTAATAGTTAGCATGGGCATGTTCTATGAAGAAGGAAACATAAAAGCTAGTGTGTTTGTGAAAGGGGCTATTTGGGTCAGAAGTAGGGAATCATGAAGAATCATAAATGCCTGCTCTTGTGGTCAGTAAGTGACAGAAATTTTGCATATGTATCTTTGGGCCTCAGGAGTAAATGACCATTAAACATTTGATGAGTCTACTTGAGCATTGTCACCAATTCAACTTTACGCCATACAATGTGTGATTTTCAATGAAATATTTAATTATATATGATTTTTATTTGAGCTGTGCTCATTTAGTAAATATTCAGGTATTGATTTGCAAATGAGTCTTCTCTATCCTGGTACATTAAAGGTTTCAGTGTTAATTGTTTACTATAGTTATGGTCTCAGACACTTTATACTATGTGCTATTTGTTTGGAAGTCATGGACTGTTTTAGAGAACAGCAGTCACATGGATGTGGGATAACGGCTCTAAGACAGTAAGTATAATGCAACAGGCAATGCTTTCTGAACCTATGAGAAGCATCTGAGTTAAATAACATTAGAAAAATGTGAGTGGTTCATTATTTTATGCAACACATAAAAACAAAAACAGATGTAAACATCTTATGCTTAAAATACAAATTATGCTTTAATAAAGTATAATTAAGAAAAGAAAATGTATACTTAAGAAAAGAAAATGTGTTTGGGGTTAATTAACATTATTAATGTCCCGTAGCATGAACTTCTATGTCAGAGAAAATAATTAAGAATTGTATTTATTCTTTAAATATTATTGGTTATGGTATTTTATATCAAGTAATTCATGTAAAAGCCCCTTTGATGGCATTATTTCTTAGAATTAATGAGTAATTTTAGTAATCAATAAAGTATAAATTATCGCTCTCTTTTTTCACCTCATCAGTTGCTTTAGATTTAGCATCACACAGCTGGCAAAACATGTGAATTCAAGACGTGTTTCCCATTTTTTTCTTTCAGGGAAATCTTGAGGGGTTTGATGCTTTTCATCCTCCAGCCATCAATCATTTAGTGGAGGAAGGCTATACACTGGTAAGTCTTGCTTATTCTAATTGTTCTTTTTGAAGGTCAGTTAATAAATTCTGTGACTTGATTGCAATATAAAATAAGCAGGATTAAAGGCATGTCAACATCACTGTTTTGGTAATTAAAGAATGACTTTTTGCAAACAAAATTTATATCTTCATAATTTTGTTTTTTTAATCACTCTATTAATAAGAATGCAATTAAAATCCATAGATGTAAAATTAAAATGATGAGGCACACCTGGCTGGTGTGGCTCAGTGGGCTGAGAGCCAGCCTATGGACTGTGAAGTTACTGGTTCAGTTGCCAGGCAGAGGGTACAGGCCTGGGCTGCAGGCTGGGTCCCTGGTTGGGGGCCTGCAAGAGGCAGCCAGTCAATGTTCCTCTCTCATGTCGATGTTTCTCTCCCTTTCTTTCTCCCTCCTTTCCCCCCTCTCTAAAAATAGATAGAGCCTTTAAAAAAAGATATATTATTCATTGATACCATGGCTCACAAGCAATAGCTGAATGAACATCCATGAAGATGTCTTAAGCTTCAGTCAAATAAAAGCTAATGAATTCTATTAGTTCTGGGAATACATACTACTTATTCTGTATATCTAAATTTAATGTTAAATAATCCTTATGCATTTTTATGGTATAAAATCAAATGCATGCTTTTTTGCTTCAGCTTCATTTTTTCTCTGTTATCTGTAAATAGCATTAGTGTATCCTGGTATCATGTTAATGAGTAACAATTCCCTCAGTCTCTCTCTCTGTGCCTCTGTCTCTATGTCTCCGTCTCCCTCACACACACACACCATCAGTCATTCATTTAGCACATTCAGGTCACCTTTAGTTAATTTGAATTTTCCTAAACTGTAACTTTTGAGGCATTTCTCACATGCTTTAACACTATGATACCCATATGTTTTTGATGCAATAGTTCATCATTTAGAAATTAATATGCACTCAAATATATCTACATTATTCATAAATTATATGAGTCGACTATTTTTATAGATATAAAGATAATTATTAAATATTTTAAAAGATACAGTAACTATATATGTAGTTGTTAAATTTCACCAGAAAATATATGTGTGTGTATATGTGTGCGTGTGTGCGTGTATGTATCTGTTGAAAATTGGGAACCACAGTTATAGAAATCCTCTACTTTGAGTATGTTGGGCACTCAAAGACCCTTAAGAAAACTCTTTTTAAGCATTAGATTGAATAGATATATTTACTGCATGTGCAAGTTAGCAAATATGCTTATACACACATTTACATACATAAATGTGTGTGTGTGCATGCAGTTAATGTGAATGGGATTGACTGGATCAAGAGTGTAAGTGGCTTAGAATGGCACCCAGTGATATTATCTGAGTGTCCCCCTCTGGAAAGCATGAGGAGTGAAATATCTCTGTGGTATTGTTGTAGAGAACCAAGCAGCCAAATTGTTAGAAGGCACACTTTGTGTCACATGGGATACCTACAAAGATATCTTGCCAAGTTCATATCTTAGCAAAAGTAGATTTACACCACTTTGTAAATTCTATCGTCACTGTGAAATAGAATTCCCTAGTCATGCATACACTTGCCAATTTTTCTCTCCACAAGGTCCTCAGTGGTGGGCCATAGGGTATTGTACTATGAGCAGAAGAGAGGAAGATTGAATAGTTATAGTAAAAATTATTTAGCCCAAATTATTTCTGCCTGTGTGAACTAATAATCCTGTAATAATTGTTTTCCAGTGTTTCAGATAACTTCCTTTGAGTATTGAGTATAAACAAGAGCTTCCCACCCCTGTGTCATATAATAGAAGTTTACATTTAACTGGAATATAGCCTCAGTTCAAATCCGAAGCCAGACAGGGAGGTGGTAAGTTGTTAAATGACAAATTTAGGACTCTCCAGATAAGCCCACCTTTATTAAATATTTACTGTAAAAGCTTTTGCTATTGCTGATTCCATTTATTTGTGCTCTTCTCTAATTCAATAACCCAATACTCACTACTAAACCAGTTAGGAATCAATTTAAATGCTCGGTTATCCAGGAATAAATTCTCTATCTTTTGTCTTCAAAAATCTCATGTCAAATACCTTGCCGAAATACAGATATAGTGTATCTACACCATTCCTTTAATCTTTCAAACTAGTAAACTATCAAAAACTTTTTTTAAATAAGTAGAATAAAGTGATGCTTACCTGGCATAACTCAGTGAGTACTTAATGACTCACTTATTATGGCTTTCTCTATAGGCCAGCTGATAATTAATTAAATTTAAGGATATTATGGGGATCAATTTCTACTTTACCACGTCATAACACACATAATCTAGCTTGTCTAAACAAAATAAAAGGAAAAAGAAAAGGCCCAAAATATTATCTGGCACACCTACCATTAATTTCTCCATACTTGGGCCCTAGAACTTGTCCATGATTTTGCTCTAGGGAAACAAAAAGATAAGCAGAGCAATGACTTTTGTTGTTTCTTTCTGGAAACAATATTCCCTTCTCTGTGTTTTGTAGAAGCAACCATTTCATAAATTTTTCTGAGTTGTTCACTTTAGCAAAAAGATAAAAAATATAGTTTGATATCTTTACAGAACAAAGATGAAGATTTAAGAAGCTTTGTATTTAAAGTTGCTGGTGAGAAATCACAAATCATAGGATGCAAAGGTGAGGATGAAGTGAGGCAGGTGCAGGTATTACAAGTAGGTTGGTTTGTCTCTTCATGGGATAGACCATGTGCCATGTTGAGACATAGAGACCCACTGTTTATAGTTTCAAGATTTTCTCTATTGGAATTTCTTTTATTGGATGAGATTAACCATGGGAACATTCTTCCTTTTCTTAAACATCACCAAGATATTAATATATTTACCTCTTTTCTTTGCTCTGTCTCCCCTATTCCTAGATATCCCTTAAGAGTTAATATTAGCCCAATAACCTCTATGTAGAAACAGAGAACAATATATATATATATTTTTTAATAAAGGCCTTTTTTATTTTATTATTTATTTTTAGAGAGGGAAAGAGAGAGAGAGAAACGTCAATGTGCAGTTGCTGGGGGACATGGCCTGCAACCTAGGCATGTGCCTTGACTGGGAATCGAACCTGCAATGCCTGGTTCGCAGCCCGCACTCAATCCACTGAGCTACGCCAGCCAGGGCTGAGAGCAATATTTTTTTAGTCTACAGTTTTCATGGTTGAACTCAAAGATTGTTTTTATCTGATGGCATTCAACTTGATATGTCCTCTTAGGATCCTATTCCTGAGAATCAAATCAGCATATCTATCTGATAACACATTAACCTATCAATTTCCAATGCATTAAATTTGAACTCAAAGTATTTTCCCACAAAACTGCTTTTGTTTTTCCCAATCCATTGAATAGAAGTACCATCTATCCAGTTCTCCAAAAAGATCGGGAAATATGTTAGCTTCCTTTCTTACCTTCTCACCTCTCTTGTTATATCACTCACGAAGTCTTGTCAATTCTACCTCTGGGCAGATGGGAAATGGTACAGGAAGTAAAAACGATTACGTGTATGCACACACATGCATATTATGTCATTTCCCAATAACCCTGGCAAATTTAATGTTTCAAATAGTTCATTATGTGATAATGTCAGTGAGGAAAAAATTCCTGTACCATATATGGATATAACAAATGCTTCCACATGTAGTGATCAAATATATATATTCTATAATTCTTTTAAATTTAATAGAACATATGGCATACATTTGACTGAGTATTTATCCATGTTTTAATATTCTTGTACAAAAACTCGGAACAGTCAAAATATTGTTTGAAGAACACACATGTACCTTTCTTCATGTTACTGGGCCACATGTTTAACTAGGTGAATGTTATTGCCCTAACAAGGTGCAGAGGGCCACATTTCATCTCTCTCTACCCCCAAATTTAATGCTTATACTTTTATCTCAACTATTTTGAATATCATAAAAAAAGACTTCATTCATTTGCTCACTTTATTTTATTACTGGAAGAAAATAATTTTATTGACCTGAAGATATATATAATAAAATTGATCGTTTATATAGTGTTCCAACTTCTAGTTAGTTATAGTGGGCTTTTCCCCCAAGTGTAAGATTTTCAGGAATCTGACTCTATATTCCTATCAATGGCCAGAGTGAACTAAATTAATAGAAGGAGTTGCCCCTTTTTATTTATTCTACCAAGGCCAAGTCTCCAGAGAAACGCTTCATTGCTGCAGACAGCACATTCTCGGGTTTGCTGGCTGCCCTTAATGGGATGTTGAAATCGATTGGAGCAATCTCTCTGTCACCTGAGAAGCACTGTAGGTTTTGTGGTGTATTGCAATTTTATATCCTTCTCATGTCTTGTTAAAATTTTTACATCACTAAACCAGTGTCTTCCTTTGCTTCTGAGACCACAGCTTCCTTTTTCTGAGGAAACAATTCTTGTAAATGTGTACTATACCTGGAATCCAGGCAGACCCCCACAGTGGTTTTGTCAAAGCCACCACAGATAAGGTTGCATATGGTAAGAACCATATTGACAGTGTGTGGAGGCTAAGGCAGCATTTGCAATTAATAACAGTGCTGCTATCTTGAGAAAACAGTGCCCCCTTGTGAAGGCAGCCCATACTCGTGAATAGTGTTCCACTGTTTAAGCACAGATGGTGGGGTAAACTAAAGCGAGTTTATTTGCGTTGACTATTGTCTATTTTGATCACTGCTAGAATTATTTCCCTGGGGCTTTAGAAACTCAGACAGGCTCCCAGACTTTCTGGTAACTCTATGATGGCAAAACAGTCCACAATCACCTCACAACTTTATAACACAGTGTCAATTCATGTCCAGTTGCAGCAATTAATGATCTTTCCTCCTTGGTCATTTGGGTCCTTTTGAGGCCTGCTAGTTCAGGAAGTATGAAGTGATCAGCTTCTTTCTCTTTCTTTCTTCAATCCCTGCGCATTCCTCCTCCTCCTCCAGCTTGCCAAAGGCAGTTTCTAAATGCTCAGCTTTGGGGCTGGTGAGATAGAACAGGTACAGTGATCAGTCAAGTTCTTAGCTAAATGATACTGGCTTGGACTAGTAAGTATCTGAAGCTGCTTTTATGTTGTTACCTCTAATAATCTATTCATGCCCTCTGGTCTCCTGTCTGTTAGATCTTTATTCCACCCTTTATAGTTTTCAAGTAGGGAAGTTGAATTGACCCCTCCCAAACTGTAACATAGGTATTTTAAGCCCCAAATTGTTTCTTTAGAGTTACTTTCTTGATTTGGGATTAGTAGGTTTTACCAGAAATTCCTAAAAAGTTATTGGGGGAATCTCAAAGAACAGCTCTTTCCAAGGAAATCCTATTCAGGTGTCGTCCAATTCTTTATTTTCTCAATGTGGGTGAGGGATTTAAAAGACACCTAAATTTCAAGTCACCTAAAATTTATCTAAACTTTGCATTAT
The DNA here is from genome assembly GCA_004024845.1 of Tonatia bakeri. Classification (NCBI taxonomy): domain Eukaryota; kingdom Metazoa; phylum Chordata; class Mammalia; order Chiroptera; family Phyllostomidae; genus Tonatia; species Tonatia bakeri. Next base: position 96,169 of record PVIA01005263.1, read on the forward strand.
TTGAATGTGCTCAGCCAAGCATGTGTTCTAATCTTCTGATACATGTACAAAGAAAATCTAAAAGAAATACGAATTCTCCCATGATCAGTGTTGACTCTATATAGGAAAATCTAGGAAGCCAGTTCAAATCTGACTGTCCAATAGTTTGCATTATGGTTATAGTCAAATATACCTACTTTCACACCTATTCTCAGGTGAAATTGCTTGATAATTATAAAATTTCTATAAGAAATGGAGAAAAATGGAAATCTGTGAGTGGATCAGAAATGAAACATCAAGAACTAGTGAACTAGGACAACTGATTGACGTACTGAATATAATACAGCATTTTATCATTTCTTTAAAGTACTGCATTATGAGAGTCAATTGTACAATCACTGTAAGTGTGTCGTGGGTTTGTAGTCATGAGGTTCATAGTCCAAGGGCTGCTATTTTCTCAAGGCATCAGGCAGTCACGTGGAGCAAGCAAACCACAAATAGAACTTTTCAAGGGAGAACTCCTGCCCTGGTTTGGAAACAGAACATATAAACCTCTCTTTGTAAAACCTTGCACTATTTAAACACAAATATTAATACATTAAACAATGATGACAGACACTTATCACAATTTAATTACACACTACTAAAATAGCTTTCATCAATTATGTCTCATAACAGTGACAATGCAAATGTTACTTTCATAAAACCTTTGACAATTTATTTTAGGTGATCAATCATACATCAAGTTTTTAATATAAAATTGAAAGAAGTACGCATGATTGAAAACATATACATTTTAGTTAAAACTAAATAATTAGAGCATACGAGTTGAAACTCTCATTATGAAAAATGTATACATGAAACAATCCCCCCCATTAGTTTGCAATATTACTTTGTAGCATAAAAACTAAAGCAATATTTTGCTGAGGGATGAGCATGGGCATTACAAACCCTTCGTCCTCCTTTTTATGACTTAAGTACATCTTAAGCATTCTTACTTAGGTCATAATTGCAATGCAATATAATAATTGAGTGGCAGTGGCTAATAAAGCAATCTTAGGTCTTAAACAATAAGAATAAGAATACAGCTTTTAGACAATTCTCTAGTGACTTTCAGAAAAACAAAGTGTTCAGTTTGAGGTCTGACAGCATAACACATGAGAGATCTTTTGAACAGGATGCGAGAAAGAACTGCAATGAAGATGACAGGTTGTAAAATATTTAGAGGTAAAAACATAGAAGTTAGATTTATTTAGAGGAAAGAGGTAGGGCTTTTCTTTCTTCAACTGCACGGTGGAAATTACGTGCCGATTTGACTTTGTTTCCACTGAGAATGAACAAGACTGTTTGCTTTCAAATGCATAACGCCCCTTGCACAGGCTTCTGTGGCAGGACTGGGGGGCCCAGGCTTCCTCCCCGGCAGAAGCCCGGAAGTCTCCTTCGCCGGACCAGTCTGTAGGAACACTGGGACGTAGTGAAACACAGCTTTTCTTCCACATGGAAACCAAGAGATGAACTGATTGAGGATCTTCTTTTTTTTTTTATGGGATCAGTGTAGGTATTGACTTCTGTAATGAAACACAAAAATTTTAAGGTAAGGAAGAGATTTTGAAACATTGTGATGTCTGATCTGTGAAGAAATTTTTGGAACTGTATATATTTTTTGCTGTACATTTAAAATGATTATTTCTAATTAGATTGGTTATAACAGTAATGCATTTACATATATTTAGTGATTTAGAAAAATATAATTAGGGTTTCTTTTAGATTAGTGTCAAATTTTAATGTGGGGATTTCCCATGTAAATAAATAGGCTAAATATTATTTTCATATTATTTTAACTTTCAAATGTTAGACAAAGTATATACTTCTAGTGAAATATTATTTCCTGAGATAAAACATTCTTCCATCCAAGAAAAGGTTTATATAAAACCAGTATCAGATTTGGGGAAGAGGGATAAAAAATACTGAGGCATATAAAACCTATTAAAGGAACAACCTAATTACAACCACATAGTTCAATGGGCTTTCTGCTCTATAACAGTGAATTATTGCGAACAGGAAAACAATTAATGGAAGAATTAACTTCTAAAATAGGAATTTGGTATTTGGCTCTAGTTTATTGTATTTTATTCATTCTAGTGGCTAAAATAAAGCTTAGTCAATATAAACCTTAACTGCTGTGCAATCTATATAAACTGTAATAAATTAGTTTAATGATTTTAACTGTTTAAATGAAATACCCAGTGTGCAATACTTATATGGAGTGGTTTTAATCTGTGCAATACAGGTGCCTGTGGCCTCATTCCCTTCTAGTTATTAGTTGAAGTAGGTAGCAATGTTCTTTCCAGGCAGCATCCAAATAGGAAAGGGAAAATGATTCTCTAATACTTTCATTCAACAAACATTTATTCATAGTCCACTACTCATGTCAATAAATTAGAATGCCATTTGTGAGAATATCGTATCAGAACCAAGTAAGAGAACATGAGACCAAAATTGCCTCAAGCAGTAGGAGTTTATCGTCACACACACAGCAACATGTAAGAGGATACCCGTTTCTAGATTTGTTTAATTCTGTGGCATATGTCATGGAAGATTCAGAAACGTTCCTTCTTGTAGCTCTGCTTTCTTGTCCACGGGCTTTCATTCTCAAGTTCATTCTTTTAAGGCATAAGTTGACTTCTCTGTGCATGTCTGAGTTTCTAATGCCTGACCCCTTCTTTAGAAACCTCCTCGTAGACTCTCAAGCGCCACTGACCGCACTTGGCAAGCAGCATTGTAAGATCAAGTATCTCACTTTTTCGTATTCTAAAATGGACATGGATATATCACAACACGTGTGTGGGAGACCAGTGGCTGTTGTTAGATGAGCAACCAGGAACGTTTGATACAAGAAGCATAAACAAAAGTGCTATGGTTTCCTGAGTTTGTAAGAACGATGATGGTGTGTATAAGTCTAGTAAAACTTCACAGAGGGGACATAACACTTGTGACAGAAAGAATGATTAAGTTTTCAGATAAAGCAAAGAATTCATAGCGATGGCAAATGTCATGGACTTCTGTGGCTAGATTGATATTTAATGACTAGCATCTATTTCTCAGCATAGTATTGTGGCATTTTCAATGTGAAAATATTATGAATGTTTCCCAAACCAGAAGGATTGGGCCAAAATCATTGTTTTATTTTAAGCAGAGAAAAAGAAACCCCAAATAAAGCAGAAGCATTAAAAAAAATATTTAACTATAAATGCTTTTCTTTTGGAACAGAAAGTATTTAATCTTATTATCAATAAGTCTTTAACTTCTGCAGATCACAAAATTAAGGTGATTAAAAACTGAGCATTTATATTCAACATCTGAAGCTGAATTCAATATAAAAACATTAAAATTATTATGTCAAGCATTGTTAAAAACCCTCTTTATAAGAATTAAACTTTATATGCATTAACTCATGATGATACTAAAAAGGTACTATTGGCATTGGCTGGTGTAGCTCAGTGGACTTAGCATGAGCTGTGAACCGAAGGGTCGCTGGTTCGATTCCCAGTCAAGGCTCATGCCCAGGTTGCAGGCCAGGTCCCCAGTAGGGGGTATGTGAGAGGTAATGATACATTGGTATTTCTCTCCTTCTTTTTCTCCTTTCCTTCTCCTCTCTCTAAAAATAAACAAATAAATAAAATATTTTTTAAAAAATTTCAGAAACCTGACAGCCAGACTTTGAAAAAAAATGAAAAAAAAAAAAAAAGGTACTATTGTTTTTCCCAATCTACTAGTTAGAAATTGGAAGTATGAAATAGAATCTATCAGAAATTTGGCCTTTTCAAATATTTACTTTCTCATTTAAATCTTACCCCTTAGAAATTCATACTGAGAGATAAGTCTGATTTGGAATAAAACCAGCCTTACAGTCTAAATGATTTCAAATAGTATTTCCTTTAGGGAACTTACTGATATTTTAAAAAACTTGTATAAAACCAAAGGTTTTTTTTTGTGAAAACAATGCCTCTAACACAGTGATTGCCGAAGGGAAGGGGGGGCATGGAAGGGTGCAGCAGGGGATAGTGGTGGTGGTAAGAGACTTTGCTCTGGGTGCCGAGCGCACGATGCCATGTGCAGGTGAAGTGTTACAGAGTTCTACATTGGAAGCCTGAGTGGTTTCATTGGCCAGTGGCATCCCAATAGATTCTGTAGAAAATTTCAAATAAAAATCAAAGTAATGGGTCCAAAGGGTTCTACGTAGTAATCATGTGTATACTGGAAATACAATTTTTAAAAGTTATTTTCTCAAACTAGCAGCAATTGTAATAAACATTTTTAAAAACTTAGAAATGTAAGCACTTTAATGATATTTTAATTATATCAGCAACTGAAACTCTCATTCGTTGCTGGTGAGAATGAAAAATTATACTGGCCTCTTGGCATGACAGTTTGGCGTTTTCTTACAAAACTAATTATACTCTTACATTATCCTTGATACTTGCCCAAAAGAGTTGAAAACTTAAGCTAAAGTCTTATATCTATGCAGAAACCTGCATGTGGATGTTTATAGCAGCTTTATTTATACAACTTGAAAACACCTAATGTCAGTTCATGGTGAACAAATAAATAAACTGTGGTATATGCAGACAATAGAATATGTTTTAGCACACAGAATAAATCTGTTAAGCCATGAAAAGGCACTAGGTAACTTAAATTCATATTAGGGAAGGGAGGAAGGAAGCCAGTCTGAAAAGGCTATATGTTGTGTGATTTCAACTATATAACATTCCAGAAAAGACAGAGCAATGGGGGCAGTGAAAAGATCAGTGGTTGCCAGGGGTTAGGAAGGAGGGAGGGATGGATAAGTTGAGAACACATGACCTTTAGGGCAATGTTAATGTTCTTTTTTTTTTTTAAAAGATTTTATTTATTTATTTTTTAGAGAGGGAAGGGAGGGAGAAAGAGAGAGAGAGAGAGAGAAACAGCAATGTGCGGTTGCTGGGGGACATGGCCTGCAACCTAGGCATGTGCCCTGACTGGGAATTGAACCTGCGATGCCTGGTTCGCAGCCCACACTCAATCCACTGAGCTACACCAGCCAGGGCAATGTTAATGTTCTTTTTGATAATGGCAGCTGCTGCTGGCTTTTGTTGTGCCTCTCCTCTCCTTCCTCCCACCTCTCCCACCTCCTTTTTTTTTTCTCCTATTACTCCTACTATAGAAATAATAATTTTAGCAAATGCCTCATACAAGTTACTTAGTGCTTCAGACACTGTACTGTGTGATTTGAGATATTTAATTCTGTTGATGTAAGAAACATCTAAGCCTGTAGCTAATTTTTATGAGTTTATTTGAGTCAAACTGATGACATAGGCCAGGGAGAAAGATCTTAAATGCTCTGGAGAATATTGGATTTGTAGTTTCATCTATGCATTTGAAATTAAGGAGGGAATTGTAAGGAAGATTATGTGGAGGTAGGAGAGAGCAAGGAGAGTGGTTATGACTTATTTCAAAAGTGTGCTAACCTAGATGCACGGAAACAATGGACAGGTCTTGTTCAAGGCAAAGAGATAAACATTTTACTAAAGAAGTTACATGCCTGGGGCATGACTACCCAGTTAGGAATTTAGCATCAGATCACACTGTGAGGTCACTTTCCCTAGAACCTCATTTTTTATCCACAATTTGATGCTTAAAATAATCCTTTAAAATACATATGGTTTTCACCATTTTATAATTGAGAACAATTGAAATTTAAAAAAAGATTAAGTAACTTTGCTGAAATCTGAATAAAACATTTGATTTCCATTAATTTATTACATTAATACTAACTACATGTCACTCTGATCTCAGAGATCCATCATTTCCCAAGTCAAAGCTAATACATTCTTCTTGGCTTTTCAAGGCATTTTGTCTACTGGGATTTCCTCATTTCTCCAGTTTTATCTCCTACATCTCACTTCAAACTTTCCTAATTTATTTCTTCTTCCTCTCTTATAAGCATGATAAGCTTAGCCCTCCCTCCACCTCTATCAACATACACTCTTTATCTATGATGCTCATTTCTGCACCTGCCTGTCCAAATAGTATCTTCCCTTTATATCAAGCTTTTTGGCACTTCTTCTGAGGAATCTTTCTTTTTCTTCTAGAAAACCCCCTCTTCTGAAAACTTTTATTACTAAATATTGGTAGAAAAGAGAAGAGAGTCAAAAGCATACAATTACTGAAAATTTGACATTATTTTACTGTTATGTTTAATTATAATATTTGGCTCCAGAATCAAACACTTGAGACAAATACACAAGCAAACAAGCAGAAAATCCCTCTACCTACTGTCAGTGTGAACTTGAGCAATAACCTACCTTTCTTTTTCCCAGTTTCTCCTCTGCAAAATGGACTAATAGTGTTACACACCTCATAGAATTTTCTGAGTGTTAAAAGACATGATATGTAAAATACCTGGCATTACAATGTACAGAAATTATGTGATGATCATCTTTTTAGGGCAGTGGCTAGGATTTACTTTACTTGTTTTATTGTCTATACATAAAGAATTCTAATTTCCTTTATAACTCTACTGTGTCCTGTGAAATCTCAGAGTTCAATTGTCAGTTGATTGCTATTTAGTTTTTAATAGTTCCCATAGGGTTTCTTTCATGAAGAAGCATGATTAATTTGAGCATGAAATATTTGAAATATGAAATATTCAAATACATTGACTTTGTGTTACTGTGCATGACTTTGTCCTCTTGTCATTGTTTTCTTAACTACTTAAATATTTATCCAACATAATAACAATAATTATAAAATGTAAGTCAACAGCTGTTAGAACCCATATTTCTGTTTCTGACAAATGCAATTAGAGGCATTGTTAGCTAAAACAATCAAAAAGCAGGTAACTCTGAAAGGTCCATTCTAAATTATTTACCCATAAGCATGCCCCAAGCCATCAAGCTTACAAAATCTAATTGAAACTGAAAGCTGTAACAGTAAATTATAGAAAAGCTGCAGAAAGCAGGTTCTAAGAGTTCCATACAGGTGAACGAGACACTTGTCTACAGGAAGTACTTCCTCTGGATCACCTACAACAGGACTGCTCCAGGGACTGTTAGGTAGCCATCACCATTTATAGGCTCCACTTCGCAAAGCCATTTTAGTGAATCAGCCACAAACAATCCAGTAAGGTGAAATGTTAACTGGAGCAGTTTTTAAGTGTACCCATAAAATGGGGGCAAGTCTCTTGAATTATAAGGGGAAAATAACACTGTTCAATATAGAAATAATTATACATTTAATCACATCAAATGTCTTTTGTTACGATTGAGAAGGATGTGAAAAATCAACATTAGAAAATAAGTCTTATTATATAATTCTGATGGAGGATTAAAAACATAAATATAGTTCACATTAAAGTTTCCCTTTCCTTTTTTTGTTCCATCCTCTATCAACTTACTTCATGTGTTATTTCTCATCTGCAAAGCCAAATTCCTTCTGTCATTTATGATTTGTTAAGACTGTTCCTTTCTTAAGTGAAATATACTGAAACAATATAGATGACATGTAAATAAAATTTGATATTGTAATCAATGAATTACTAGATCAAATGATATTTTCTTATTACACTCCTAAGTCTTTAGAAAACCAAGGTCTAACTACATGAGTAACTCTGAAAGTCAAACCTGACATAGAATGATTTATGGCCATTGGATTTGGTATGTGCAATTAAGAAGTGTGAAAAGTAAGTGCAGAGTTCTTTTCTGGGAGATAATGGAGAAGAAGATGGGATTTGCAACCTAAACAGTTGAATTGGGATTTCAACTTCGGCTGATACTTAGCCTCTCTGAGTTTTAATTTCCTTATCTGTGAAGTAAGAACACCATTTTATAATGATGAATGGATAATCCTTTAGGAAAATATAACAACTGTAAAATATATGCACCTAACAACAAAATACCAAAATGCATAAAGCAATAACTGATGAAATTGAAGGGAAAATAAATCTTTCAATATTAATAATTAAAAATGTCAATACCACATTTTCAAAAACTGATAAGACAACTGGGAAGAAAATCAACAAGGGCATAGAATAATTGAATAATGATATGAGCCAACTAACAAAACAATTATCTATAGAAAATCTACATTTAATAACGGTAAAATAGAAGCAGGTTATACTTCATAGGATGAATCAGTTAATAGCAAAGGCAAGCTTTAAATATTGGGTTGTGACCCATGTGCGAGAAAGACTTTTCAAAATAAAATGAAAACAAATTAGATTTTAAATAACTGTCGGTAATTTTTTTAATTACCAAAAGTAGTATTTGGTCACTTTAGAACATTTTAAAGCATCAAATATCTTAAAGAAGAAAATAGACATCACATATAATACATTATTAAAGATCTATGTATTTTTGATGCATACTTTTCTATTATATTTTTCTTTAAAAATTGGACATACTTTTAGAAAATCAGTTCATCCTTTAAACACGATAGACAATTTCCACATTATTAAATATATTTCTAAGCAAATTTCCATTACTTTATAGTATTCTATCAATAATCCATTCATTGTTTAAACATTGATTAACATATGTAAGTTGTTCTTACATTTACACATTATATTTTCTTGCTTGTCTTTTAATTGATTAAAATAATTCCATATAATTTTCACATTATTGTAAAAGTGCTTAAAATTCTAATTCTTAATTTAAAAATGATAGAACAACACTTTAAATAAAAAGTTAAGAGAATCATGAATGTTTTGGTAAGTTGAGAAATAACTCTACAGTGAAAATATTGCGGTATGAAATAACTGAGATTTTCCTGGCTATGTTTTCCTAAAGGACTTTTATGGTATCACAACTTATATTTAAATCTTTCATCCACCTTGAATTTATTTTTGTGTATGGTGTAAGTTGGTGATCAAGTTTCATTTTTTGCAGGTAGCTGTCTAACTCTCCCAGCACCATTTGTTGAAGAGACTATTTTTGCTCCATTTAATGCTACTTCCCTCTTTGTTGAATATTAATTGACAATAAAGACTTGGGTTTATTTCTGAGCTCTCTATTCTGTTCCATTGGTCCATTTGTCTGTTCTTATGCCAGTACCAGGCTGCTTTGATTATAGTTGCCTTGTAACACAGTTTGATACCAGGTATTGTGATCCCTCCTACTTTGCTCTTCTTTCTCAAAATTGCTACAGCTATTCATGGTCATTCATGGTTCCATATAAATTTTTGGAGTGTTTTTTCTATATCTGTGAAACATGACATTGGTGCTTTAATAGGTATTGCATTGAATCTATAAATTGCTTTGGGTAGTATGGATATTTTGATGATGTTAACTCTTCCAATCCATGAAAACTGTATATGTTTCCATTTGTTTGTATCTTCCTTAATTTCTTTTTTCATTTTTGTGTAGTTTTCTGAGTACAGATCTTTTACCTCCTTGGTTAGGTTTATTCTTAGGTATTTTATTTTTCTTGTTGCTATATCAAATGGGATTTTTTTCCTGATTTCTGTTTCTGATATTTCATTGTTGGTATATAAAAATGCCTTAGATTTCTGAATATTGACTTTGTATCCTGCTGTTTTGCTAAATTCATTTATTAGGTCGAGTAGTTTTTTGGTGGAGTCTATAGGATTTTCTGTGTACACTGTCATGTCATTGGCAAACAATGACTGTTTTGTTTCCTCTTTTCCAATTGGGATGCCTTTTATTTCCTTTTCTTGTCTGACTGCTGTGGCTAGTACTTCCAATACTATGTTCAATAGAAATGGTGAAAGTGGACAACCTTGTCTTATTCCTGAACTTAGTGGGAATGTTTTTAGTTTTTGCCCATTGAGTATGATGTTGGCTGTAGGTCTCTCATATATGGCCTTTATTAGGTTAAGGAATGCTCCCTCTATTCACACTTTGCTGAGTATTTTAATCATAAATGGGTGCTGTACCTTATCAAATGTTTTTTCCACATCTATTGATATGAGCATGTGATTTTTGCCTTTGCTTTTCCTTATGTTATGCACTACATTTATTGATTTGTGAATATCGTACCATCCTTGCATCCCTGGGATGAATCCCACTTTGTCATGGTGTATGATCTTTTTAATGTATTGCTGGATGTGGTTTGCCAATATTTTGTTCAGGATTTTAGCTGATATGTCCCCTAGAGCAAGGGACATAAAGGAAAGAATAAACAAATGGGACCTCATCAAAATAAAAAGTTTCCTCATGGCTAAGGAAAACAGCATTAAGATGAAAAGAGAACCAACTGTACAGGAAAACATATTTGCCAATGATACCTCAGACGAGGGTTTGATCTCCAAAATATATAAAAAAACTCACACGACTCCACTCTATGAAGACAAGAAACCTAATTTAAAAATGGGCAGAGGACTTGAACAGATACTTCTCCAAGGAGGACATACAGAGGGTCCAGAGACACATGAAAAGATACTCAGTATCACTAGCCATCAGAGAGAAGCAAATTAAACCACAATGAGATATCACTTCACACTGGTGAGAATGGCCATCATGAACAAAGCAAAAACAACAGGTGTTGGAGAGGTTGTGGAAAAAAGGGAACACTAGTGCACTGTTGGTGGGATTGCAGACTGGTGCAACCACTTTGGAAAACAGTATGGACTTTCCTCAGAAAACTAAAAATGGAACTGCCTTTTGACCTGGAAATTCCACTACTAGGATTATATCCCAAGAACCCTGAAACACCAATCCAAAAATGTGGGAGGCCGCTCTCCGTGGCGTGGGCCCAGCTCTCACTGGGAGATGCATAGGACCCATGCCCATGGATAGGTTTTTCCATGGGGAATCAGACCTACAATGTACCTAGGCCCCTATGAGTCTTGTTTTTTGCTAAAACTCTCTCACCCTGAATTGAGGACATTTACTGCAAAACAGCTTCCTAAAAACCATGTTAAACCTTCCAAGGATGAGTGTAACCAGTCCAACTATTTTTGCCTTTTCATTTGCAAATATCCCTCTTCTGTGACGTGATTACCAGCATTCTTTCCTTTGTTTTCTGTATAAGGTAACCACCTAAAGCGAGCCTGTGAATTAGTTAATGAGGACCTTCTCGTAATGTGCCCAGTAAGAAAATAAAAGCTCATTGGAGCAAAGGCCAAGGCTTTTGCTCCCCTTGAGAGAAAAGCCATGCCGTCCTTTTTCCTCCACCATTTTCAGTAATCCGTGTGAATGTCTCATTTTCATCCATAATGATGTGGACTCCAGGAGCCGGGGATCCACATCACAAAAGAACCTATTCACCATAATGTTCATAGCAGCACAATTTACAATAGCCAAGTGCTGGAAGCAACCTAAGTGTCCATCTGTAAATGAACTGATCAAAAAAACTATGGTACATTTACACAATGGAATTCTATGCAGCAGAAAGAAAGAAGGAGCTCCTACCCTTTGCAACAGCATGGATGGAACTGGAGAGCATTATGCTAAGCAAAATGAGCCAGGCACTGAAAGACAAATACCATATGATCTCACCTTTAACAGGAACCTAATCAACAAAACAAACAAACAAGGAAAATATAACCAGAGACATTGAAATTAAGAACAAATTGACCGTAACCAGAGGGGAGGTGGGAGGGAATAATGAGGGAAAAGGGTGAAGGGTTTACAGGAACAACTCTAAAGAACACATGGACAAAAACAAGGAGGGGGTGGCAACAGGGAAGGGAGGTGGGGATGGCTGGGGCAGTGGGGAGGGGTAGGGGGAAAAGGCATGAAACTGTACTTGAACAACAATAAAATTCAAAAATATTAAAAAACAAACAAAACAATAAAATAAGAAATAACTATACAGACTTGGGAAATTCCTGTTATACGTTCATATGGTTCCCATTTGTTGAATCGTTAATTCAAAAATGTTGAAACTTTTTATGTATAAGACAATTAGGTAGATGTCATCAGTGTATGAAAATGAAGATCTTCTAGTCCTCAAGGAAGAAAAGGATAGATAGAGATAAAATGTATATTTTAGCAAAGAGATTTATTCATCATGCAGGAAAGGGACTAGGTAATGGGGAAAAGCAATTCTCAAAAACAGAATAGTATTTGGATGCCAATGAAATAAGTTTTGGAAGTACAAATGAAATCGCATACAGTTGACAAGAAACCTGGTTCATCTCCTCGGTTGTGCTGCTGCTGGCCTCGTGTAACCTCATCATAAGACCTATGTCTCTCTTTCTCAGGAGCTGATGCCCTCAGTTGTAAGAGACTGGGTGGGTTTGGCATTCATGGACAGAGAGGATTCCTTCAGCTTGAAATGACACATAACTTTCACAGTAGAATTATTTATTTACTTATTTAAGATTGGAGATTATAATTGCAGAAAATAATAGCTAAACCTACCTGAACAAATGTTGTTGTTGGTTTTTCTTTTCCAAGTGTTTTGGGATGAGCAACCGTGATGGGCAGAGCTTTACATGTACTTCACATTTTTTCACGGTTTGTTTTTAAAAGTATAGTTTGGGGGGAATGAACCTCTAAATTTAAGCATTTCTGTATTAGTAAATTAATCTAAATGATCTTCTCATCAACTGAAAAATGTGAATAATAACCATCAGTGTCCCTAGTAGAATTATTGAAAAATTAAAATGAGATGTGTTTCATACCTCTGACTTTGTGCTGGCACATAGTAGGCCACAGTAAACCCCACATAAGCAAGATGACCCTTCTTTTCACTCCTCCCCAGTCTTCCCTCTAAATCAAACACAGATTTTTCAATGAATTATGTATATTACTTTACCAAATAGTATACCATAAATTCTACATCAACAACTTCACTTTTTGACTTACTATGTATTTGTCAATTAGATTATAGATTTAAAAACCTATATTACTAATTAGTTCAAATATAATTCTTTACAATTTCCAGTGACAGTACTGAGAAAAATTAGTTTTCTTAAAAATTTTAATATATTTTATTACTTTTGAAGCAGTAGAAACTATAGACAGTGTTTGACATACATTAGAGAAGTACATAAAAGGCAAAAGAATCTTTGATGGGACCACTGTCTGTAATGTAGTATTGTGATTTATGATGGTTAGAAATTAGCAGTTATACAGTGTTTCATTTGACTGCTTAATTGCAATGAGAAACATAGTTAAATTTTTGAAATGTCAGAATGAGAAGTCCTCTGATGATCCACTTTTACTATTATTGTCCTTTAGGTAACTAATTTGTCTAAAACCAAGTAATGGATTCCCTGAAAACTTATCAGAGTCCTGGTATGTGATCTTTTATTACACAGGACAGTAAAATAATGAAGAAATAAAACTTAATATGCAGTCTATGTAACTGCAGTCTTACTGTTTTCTCTCTGGTATAGTTAATAGATAAAACTAAACGTATCTGCACAATACGTATTTGGGTCCAATGGTCTGAAGTTTTCTAATCCTCTCTGTTTACAGCTGAAACTTTTATAACACCTATTGTTTGTATAATATACAAACTTATTGTTTGTATAATTTGTTAAGAATGTCTTAAATATTCTCTAATATAATTAATAAACCATATATTTATATCTGGTTAATAAAAGTTTGGTATCTACTATATTCTAAATGTCAGTGATAGTAAGATGTAAGGATGCAGGCTTTTCCCCTTGGGAACTCTAAATCTAATGGTCAACTGACAAAAACAGATTTTGAAATGCAACCACTTGAGTACTATAAGAGACTTACAAGGTAGTAAAGAAATGAAAAAATGTTTAAAAACGTATTTCCTGCATCAGTATCAAAGTATTATAAAACCTTAGAGTGTACAGCAGAAAGTGTTTAAAATGCAATTGAAAACATATGAGAAAAATTCTTATTACATATATGTTTATCATTGTACCTCTAATAATTCATATCAAAGTGTCTCATTGGATGGTATACATTCAATACTTATGTATTCTTTGATTGATTGTCAGTGATTTGCCTTGCATTTGAGATTGAATTGCTATGTAATTTTGAGCAAACAACTTCAACCATTTACATATAATTTCTAGTTGGCAACTTGAAATGGGTAGTAAAAGATGACTTAAATGAAGTTGTAATCACTCAGAAACTCTGAACACCTTGGAAATAATTTCAGACTGCAGAATAAAATAATACACAGTTAGAATTATACTTTTGTCCATTTTTCTCTCCATATTTTTAAGCAGAAAGGTACAAAATCTAACTTTTGAGATTTGTACCTAAATCAAAAAACAAATAAAACACCTTTGAGATTGGACAAAAATATCAAATTCTAAAGCATTACAATGTGCATCAAAATATAATATGGCAGCAGCATTTTAAAATATAAAAAGTTGCATATATCTTTCGTTGATGTGAAAAATAATTCTGCAATTAAGTCATAAACATTTCTACTTGTGTTTTTAGTACAAATCCAATGCAGTGTTTCATCCATGTGCACATAGTCTTTTGTAGAATTGATTGCACCTTTAGTAGTAATTGTTATCAAATACTTGTGTCTGTGGTGAATTTTTTTTAACTTTCTGTTTCCCCTGAGAAGGTGAAGGATTTTCTGCCATCTATGTAGACTTCACTCCCAAGACTAGTTGACCAGACATGTTTGAAGGGAATTGTTCTGACCTGCCCCTTGAGGACTGTGTGTCATAGAAGACAAAGGGACTACTGTGGGTTCAAAGGAATTGAAAACATTTTAAACAACACAAACCAGGACTGATTATTATGTTTATAAAATGAATATTCATAGTTGATTTTACATTTTTGATAGGAAATTTAATTTTATCTCTGGTTTCTGCAAACATAGTCCTGTGCCAGAACCAGCACAGCGAAGTGCTGTAAACTAGAGGACAGGGTCCTGACATACCTTCTGGGCTATCCCAGTACTTGCAATACAATACCTATCTAGGCAGGTTGGTCTCTGGAACTCTCAGTGATTTCTTTTTGTTTTCATTAGACAGTTGCCTCAAATATTGAACATTTGGTGCTTGTATCATGGATCTACAAAACTTATACTGAGGAATTCTCCTGTGCAAATGACAGTGCTAATGTTGAGAAATGAAATAGTGAGTGAAAGCAGATGTCACTGCAATCATGAAACTTATAGTCTGGTAGAGGAGGTGGACATTAATAATGATTTTTAAAATCATCTTATACATAACTATGAAGTTGTAATTGTGATAGTGTAACCAAACAAAACAGAGATTTGGCTGCCTGCCACCACAGAAAGCCAAACTCAGGAGGCAAGTGCTGGTAAAAAAAGAAAAGAAGCTTTATTCAGGTGCCCCACAACTTGGGAGAATGGTGGACTTCCTTCTCAAAGTCTATCTCTTCTTCCTGCTTAAGTCTGTGGTTCTTACAGGGAGAGGGAGAGGAGGGCTCTTTTCCTATCCAACTGTCATGCTGGAGCACGCAGGGTCCTATGCTTTCATCTTACTAGCTTTTGGAGGCAAGCTGCCTGTGAGAACCTCCTCCTGCTGGCCTGTTGGCCACCGAGGGAAAGTCCCTGGAGCTCTGTCTACAGTAACAACAGTACCAGAGGATCCAGTGGAAACATGATGATTTTTCACACCTGCTGTTGTTGCTACAATATTTTTTTCTTTAGTCTGAATCTTCCCTCCTTTTTTTAAATCTCTGTGTTTATCCTATAATTAATTTCATTTTGTTTTTGCCACTTTGAAGATATTTGATAGTTCCTCAAAATTGTTACATAAAATTTTATTTTTGTACCTTTTAGAGTATTTAAAAACTTTGATTAAGTAAACAAATGTTCAAAAATAATTTCATTTAAGGAATGACTAGATATTTATATACTTTTTAAAAATAATAATTATCTACAGGTTACTTGTCAGTGTCAATATTCATGTTGACTAGGGCTCCCAGACCTAATTCCTACATGGTGGGGTGTTGCCCTCACGCCAACAAACAATTTTGGACACCTTGATGGTGTCCAAAAATTCAACTCTATTCTGACACTATCTACCCAGAGATCAGATCAGATTCCACAGGTGAAGGTTCCAGCCCTACAAGACTGCCCCACCCCTTCCCACCAAACACACACATGTCAGACACCAACCTCAAGCCCAAATTCTTATCTGTGTTTCTGACCCACTGGCTATAGACGGAAGGTTTTAACGACCCTTTTCAACTCAGAATGCCAATCAAAATTGAGGGTTGTCACTATACTTCTCACAACCCCTCCTTGGGTTGATTAACTTCTAAAACATCTCATAGAACTCAGAAAAAGCCATTTACTCACTAGATTTAAAAGGATATTAAAGAATACAAACTAATAGCCACATGAAGAACTATAGGATAAGGTCCCAAGGTCCTCATATGAGTTGGAGCCCTGCATTGTGGAACCTGGAAGTGTTCTGGTTCCCCAATGCAGAAGCTTCTGAAAAAAAGAGACCAAGGAGCTGTCCTCCTGGGTAGTTATGGAGACTCACTACGTACAGGCAGTCATGATTCACTATGTCATTAGCCATTGGCAATTGAATTCAGCCTCCAGAACCTCCCCCTCCTTGGAAGATGAGGGTGGGACTGAAAGCTCCAAATCTTTAACCCTGGCAAACATTCCCCAATCTTGTCTAAGGTCCAAAAGTCACCTCTTTAACATAACAAATACATTTTGATCACTTTCCACACTCAAGAAATTCCAAGGGGTTTGAGAGCCATGGACAAGGAACTTCAGATGAAGAAAAAATAACCTACAAATCACAGTATCACAGTCATTTGAAACATAGGGTTTAATGGAATACAAAGTTAATTGGCTGAAAATAAATTAACTTTGGGAATATATATAACCCAAAACACTTGCCATTGACCAGACATTAATGGAAGTCACTCTATGAATGTTTTCCGCTCCTTTCTCTCTGTGCTTACCTCCAACTTGAAATACTGATCACTGACTATATAAAGTTAGATTTTAGGAGGTGATTTGTAAGATGTGAGGACTACTTCTAAAAATTCAAAGTAATGTTTTAACAGAAAATTAATACTAAATAGTACTGAAAGCCTCTGATACTCTTTTCGTGCTTATAATTATAAATGACTATTGCAACTGCCTGAATCCTCAGAATTCAATGTGCAACATGATGTATCTTTTGGAGGAATAAGCACACCCTTCTCTAAAAAGTATTTTTTTAATGCAGATAATAGTTACATCAGCCTAGCGCTGGGTACCGATGAACAGTAAGGCGCTATGCTTTGACCCGGCCTGTTCATTGTTGCGCTTTGACTGTCTAAATAAAGTGGAGCAATTAATGAAAACTAAGAAATCTATGTATTACACATAGTAAGTGAAAAAATGCATTAGAGAAGCTCATTAATTCATTCATTCCTTCATTCTCTCATTCATTTTTTGTTAAAATCCAAATTTCAAAATGCCAGGGAAGTACTAACTTCTTGCTATCTCTTCAAACAGGTTGCCAACTTACCAAAGAATAGAAAATTGGGTGGAAATCAACTAAATTCAGTCAACCAGTCAATGTTTTACAATTACAGCAGCCCCCCCACCTTACTTGCTTCCTATGCTTTCAGTTACACATGGTCAACAAAGGTCCAAAAAGGTTAAATGAAAAATTCCAGAAATAAATTCATACATTTTAAATTTTGAGAGTTGTGATGGTGTCTTGTGCTGTCTTGCTCTGTCTTGACCAGGATGTAAATCATTTTGCCCAGCACATCCCTGCTGTCTGTATACACTGTGCACCTGCAGTTTCTTAGTAGCATTCTTGGTTGTCAGATCAACTGTCATGATACTGAAATGGTTATGTTCAAGTAACCCTTATTTTACTTAATAAGGCCACATTCTTATAACTCATTACAGTATATCATTGCAGTTGTTCTACTGTACTTATTGCAATTATTGTTGCAGTTTTTGTTAATGTTTTACTGTGTCTAGTTTGTAAGTTAAACTTTATCATAGGTATGTATGTGCAGGAAAAAATGTACAATCTATAAGGTTTGGTACTATCCGAAGTTTCAGCATCCACTGGGGGTCTTGGAAGGTATCTCTCATGGGGAAAGGGGGACTACTGACTCCTCCAATGAAAGGAGTTTCAGGTTTTAATGTGTGAAATCAAAGTAAACAGCTTGGATAATTGAGCATAGTCCGCTAAATCTTCTTCCAATCCACGAAATACAGCCCAATCTGTGTGATTTCTTTCTTTGAAAAATAATTTCTTTCCATAGTTATAAAGGACTGGTGGAAGGATTGAGCTCAGTTTTCTTTTATTCATTCATTTATTGTTTTAAAAATAAAATCTTTGTAGAATTTTCCATGTATTCCATGTACTAACCAAATGAGACATTTTGTTATTGTTTTCTTATCTATAATTGCCCTGGTAAATCTAGAGCATTAAAAATGCATCCTATGATAGATAGAATTTTATTTTGATTAGAACAATCATTATGTTGGTTTTAATGCAATGACATATGTAATATCTCTTAACTGTGAAAATATTAGTGCTATATTAGTTTTTATTAAATTTATTGAGGTAACATTGGTAAATAAGATGTTATAGGTTTCAAGGGTAGTTTTAATGCAGAAATTTCACAGAGTTCTCTGTGGTCTTCTTACTGAACCAAAGTGGGGGTTTGGCTGCCTGTGTCACCAATTGGCAAATTCTAGAGGCAGAGGTTGGTGAGAAAAGAAAGGTTTGTATTCAAATGCTGCACATTCTGGGAGAATGGCAGACTCTTCTCTCAAAGCCCATCTCCTGTGGGAAACACAATGGAAAACGCAGCCCACCTCAGACAGACCAAAACCAAATGCAGTGTAAAGAGTTCTTTTTCCCATTTAAAGTGCCATCCCCTTGGGAAGCTCAGGCTGCCATGGGGTGCTCATCCAGGAAGCTCAGCTTTGCTCTCCAGCGCTGGCAGGTCTCAGGCACCACCAGGGGCCATGTGGATTCCAGGGCCAAGAGGTCCAGTGAAGGCAATGGCTACTACCTTCACAAAATGTACAAAGAGAGCTAGAGAGCTTGCCTTCCTTTTCTTAGGATTGCCGTATTTTTTGGACTATAAGATGCACTGGACTGTAAGATGCACCTAAGTTTTAGAGGAGGAAAATAGGGAAAAAATGTTGAAGCAAAAAATGTGGTAAAATATTTAATAACATAAATAATGTATTTCACCATTGTAAATATAAACTACATTTACTAGCCAGGTAAGCTACATTCAGACTATAAGATGCTCCCCAATTTTCATCCCAAATTTGGTGAAAAAAGTGCATCTTATAGTCTGAAAAATACAGTATATTAATTTTGGGTATGGGAGGGGCCAGGTGGTTTCTCAAAATGCCCAAATAACTTTCCAAACTTCTGGCTCCAAGAGGATCCATCCTCTGACCAATCCTTTTTTATCCCCAGGCTAGATTGACAGGTTTCTCCATCTGGCACCTCCCCCTGACACCATTCTGACCTCTGTGGCCCATATGCCTGCCTTCCCTTAGTCTCACCCCCAGTCAGGTATCAGAAGGGGTTAAGAGGGCTTTTCCTCACAGCCAATTATCTCACTATCCTTGTGCATTCTCAGTGCAAGGCTTCCTCTTGCTGCCCCCTTGCCAAGGGGTAGGGGATCTGTCACACAGGGCAATCGTTGGCAAGGTGCCAGCTTGGTTACCTGGACACCATGGTCAGCCCACTGCCTCCATGGTTCAGTGCCCTCTAGTAGCCCCTACTTCACCCACGGTCTGGCCAGGCTGTCAGTATCAGTCTCCCCATAATATTGATGATCTGGATGAGAATGTCAATTTCCTGTCCCATTGCTTTCCCAATATTTCTACATTTGTGTGCGTGTGTGGGGGAGGGCAGTGGCTGGTACTTATTTATCACTTCTGTCTGGGAAATCCAGGCACCAGCATATGAAAATCCAGTCCAGCATATGAATTGTCTCAGAGTCTTGTGCATGCGAGCGAAGTAGTAAGCCACAAGGAGCCAGAGGTGGAACTTATCCCTCCCTTTACGTTCTAGCATAATACCCATAAACAGGCAGCTTTAAACTACCACACAATTCATGAAGAGTCACTACTGAAGATTTAAGAGGTAAAGTGAGCATTATATGAACATGTTAGAGTAATGATAGACATGCCATCAATGTATATGTTGGATAAAATTACTAGGTAAAAATGGTGCATGGTATCTGGAGACTCATGGATCACGACTCCAATACTGTCTCTTCCAATTTCTAGTTGGGTGAATGTGGGCAAGTGAGTGTGTTTCTTAATTTGGATTTCTTAATGTAAAATGAGGGTAATAATATGAACTCATTAATTTATGTAAAATGAGGGTAATAATATGAACTCCTTAATTTATTCCAAAGATTAAAGAAATTGCATATTTAAAGTTCTAAGCTAAACGTTTAAGAATCCAAAGGCCCTCAAGGTTAATAGAACTGCATTTATTTAATTTTGTATGCTATGAGATAATTGATCTTTTCAAAGTGAACTTTCACTAAATAAATATAAAGCCATTGTTTATGCTTCATTATTGGAGAACAGGTTTGGTTTGTCAATCAGTAATTGAAGAAGAAAGCATAAAATTGAAATCCGTCTCTCCATTATCTTCCACTGACCAAATTGATTGTTAAGTATTATTATTTATTACCAGTAGAGAGTTTATTCACACACTTGTTTTCAACCACAGGATTTTTTTATTAGGGGCATGAGCCATCTTTGTTTTGGTCTTTCTTGAATTTGTCATACAAAATTACTGGTTAATTTAAAAGTAATCTTTTATCACATTGCTAATTCCATCCTCCCCCAGATTTGTGGTATTGCAATAAGAGTGTTTTTCATAGCTAATTTACTACTTTCCTTATAGACTTACTAGGATTTGTGAACCTTAGAAAGAACTAAAAATACAAATATGAGAAAACAAATATATATTTTTATCACAGCATTAACCTTAAAATATCAGCCAAACTTTGGTAAATACTGACTGACAAATAAATTTTCACTATAATGCACAGATTGTGTACAGACTTTATTTTTAACTTTTTAAAAATATGGACAAAGAGCTAAGATCATAAATATCAAAAACTATAATGAAAATCATTATAACTTCATTTAATATTTTAGCCAAAACATTTTTCATGTGTATGGCCATTTAGATGGCTCACTAAGAAAATTTTAGCTGTGTGTTACATCTCTTGAAAAAGCAGCTTCAACATGAAGAGATGAATGCCACTGGAATGGAACCCTATTATCAAAAGCAATTCCTGTGGTCACATATTTCAGCTCTAATGCAATATAAACTAATGCCCAAACTGTCCAAACAGATGACCTTCTGTTCTATTTACCTGGTCACCAAGGAAAAGTAATTCAGACATCTCTTAGTAGCCTGGTCTCACTGTTATAATCAGAAACTTGTTTATTCATTTTCAATACTGCTTTTGTTCTAATTTATGTTATTTTTCTTCATGAAATTATCTTCTATAGATATAGAGAAAAAGTCCATCCATCATTGTTTATATTTTAAAAGCATAATCTATGTCTTTCTTCTATTATGCTTGTATTTTTCCAAGAAGATAAGATAAAAAAAAACTAATAGTAGTATAAATAGAGTAATCTGATGTGCTTCATGTCCATGCATTAAAATTTATATAGTTTGGTGCAGAAATATGTATTTTGGGGCAAGAAAAACCTGTATTTGAGTCCTGGACCTGATCATGTCTGACTCTAAGTTCTCAAATAAATTAAACTCTTTGAACTTCACTGTCTTAAAAAAAAAAAAAAAAAACAGAAATGATTACCTTTATCTTACAAGGATGTTGAGATGATCGAAAACAAGATCATGTTTCCATCACAATGACTGTTGTATTGTGGGTATCTGTTATATTAAAATTGTTGCTATTTTAACTAATGTATCAGCAATAATATCATCATTTTAAAAATAATTTAGAAAAAAACAATGACTACTAAAAATTAAAATGCAGCCTTTGACAATGAAATATTTTTAAATAAATAACCATGTTTTATTTCCTGTATGACAATTTGACCAGTTGGTAGAATAGAAGCACACTGTCCCAAGAGTGTATCTTGATTGTAGCCGGTCTTTAAGAAGTCTAGTCTATTGTTTTGTGGACTGGATGGAGCTATCCTGGATGGATGGTAGATAATAGAGGGGAATTTCTACTTAACTCAGTAAAAATATTGCTCTGCTTATTAGTTCCATGAAAAGGGAAATCAGCCCTGGCTGGTGTAGCTCAATGGATTGAGCATGGACTGCGAACCAAAGCTTCGCAAGTTAGATTCCTAGTCAGGGCACATGCCTGGGTTGCAGGCCACGACCCCCAGCAACCGCACATTGATGTTTCTGTCTCTTTTTCCATCCCTTTCCTCTCTAAAAATAAATAAATAAAATCTTAAAAAAAACTTTAAAAAAAAGGAAATCAATAGTGCCAGACAGAGGGACCCACCCTTTTCAATTATTTGAATGAGATGTTAATTACATTGTAATCATATTCATGCATAGCACAAAGCTGGAGAAGTGCTATGACATTGGATTTAATAAAACAGAAACAGAATCCAAATATAGCTCATTTTAACAATGGAAAGTTGTTTTGGACTGGATCATAAAGAATCAGTATCAGTTTGAGGAGCTACAGATGAAAAGTGAATTTTAAGGACTGAGAATTGGCATAATGCTTTATATTCAGATTAGTTGTATCATGAGTTAAACTGGTGAAACAATGGTAATAGTGAGACTACAGCAATAAGTAATAGTCACATTGTCAAAGCTTTTGTATATAATGCTAAGTAAAGAATTTTTATCCTAAAGCTGGTGAGGAACCAATGTAAATTATTAAATAAAGGACTAAAATGATTAAAATTTCATTATTATTTTTCCATGTTTTTTTAATTTATATTTTTTAAATATTTAACTTAGAAATTTGAAATGTAAGAATCAAGAGTATCAGGCCATTGTTAAGTACAATATTTATTGTTTTATTATTTTACCTCATTTTTAATATATTGGCATCATTATACATTTATATATGCAT